>JAJKFI010000065.1:8722018-8751482 GCA_029204185.1 Lerista edwardsae | reverse complement strand
AGAAGAAGAAGAAGAAGAAGAAGAAGAAGAAGAAGAAGAAGAAGAAGCACTGCTTAAAAGAGAAGGTGGCAGCCAAGAGGGCAAGAAGGAGGTAAGGCAGAGTGACCTCTCCACTCATCTTACTTAAGCTCCACCCATTGCTGCTTCCTGCATGGCACTTCTTTCAAGTACACAGGCTGGGCAGAGCCTGCTGAGAGTGATGCCTTCTTCTGCTTCCAACATGCTCCACCCAGTCTATGTGTCTGAAGAAGCGGGTGGGTGCAGTGGTGTCATCCAACTGATTTAGGAACAGGTACTCACTTTTGATTGGCACTTGTCGGGGCCCGCCCACCAGAAGTGATGTCATAAGCCAGAAGTGATGTCATGATTGTTGCCATGGATGTGATCATGTTTGTAATAACTTCAGCTTGTGGTTAGTGTTGATTTAACTTCTATTGCTTTGCTTTCTAGAGATGTGCATATACATATTTTGCTTCAACTGTTCCCTGGTTAAATAGCAGGGGCCAGCTTCAAGTGGGCGGGGCCAGCTCAACTTCTAGGAACCGGTACTCGCGTAGTGGTGCATAGTGGGTGCATGACATCACTGGGTGGGTGGGAAGGAGGAGGTGATGGAGCTCAAAGTAAGAAAAGCAAAGTGGTGTGGCATGGTTTGGCACGGCACAGCACTCCATGGTCCAGTACAGCACAGCACAGCCCTTCTCAGCCTTTCCCTCCTCTTCCCCCTAAGCCTGATTTAAATGGCTGGACTGCTGAGCAAGAGGTGGCAATGGTGGGAAAGTGGCTTCAGGCCCCATTTCCTCTTGGACTGGACCTGACCCTGCCAACACTCATAGACACACCTTAGTAACAGTGACAGATTTCCTTAGCAACAGTCGCCATTTATGTTCTGTTGGCAGAGGCCACACATACACTGTGTTCCCTTTCAGCAGTTAACAGAAGCTTTGTGACAAAACTTTTACCACATAAACATTTATTTCTTTACACTCCCATTGTTACCCTGCTTTAAGGGTGAAGGATGTGACCTGCCCAGCACACAGCAGAAACACCCTGCTGACAGAAAGAGGCCTTGTGTACTGAACCCCAGGAGGCCAGTCAGAAACAATGCAGTTATTTGGGTAGTGTCCTTCCACAAGAGAGTTTGACATAAGTAGTTCAAAACAAGCATTTCCTGTTTCACGTAACTATTCATCTGAGCCACCCTTTATCCTTATAATTAAGGAGCAGAAGCACAAGAAGCAGAAGCTGTTGCTTAATCCAACAGCTGCAGTGAATATGCTCAGCTAATATGCTCAGATATCCAAAATCACAACAATGTATTCATTGACAAATTCTTAGATTCTCTGCGGAAATAACTTTGCAGCTCAGTTTCCAATCAAGAAAATCTCATTCACTGAAGAAGCTGACCTCGAGTGAGCAAATAATTGAGGAGCTGATCAAACACAACAATCCAGCAAAAGGATCTGTACAAAAGAGGGTGCTTTTTTATATTTTTTAAGAGGCCAAATAAATATATCAGGCTTGCTATCTCACTGGAGTAGATGAAGATACCAATATAGCTATTGTCACTCAAACCTTTTAAAGCAAAGAGATTGATTTATTTAGACTGTGGGATCACTCGCACGAAACAGGCCTCTTAAGTGCTCCAAACTGTGTGGAGTGTTTCAATTATGTGGTGTTCAAACTTGGAGACTCTTCTGTCATAATCCAAAGGCTCAAGCTAACTAACATGCCCTAACTCCTGAGGATTTGGACATGGAAATTACACTTATGCCTGGTTTGCCCATGATAGAAAACCATTGGAGCTTCCTTTGATATTTATAACCCAACCCTATCCAGCATTAGGCAGGTGTATGCAGGAATTTATGACAGTGAGATGTATGACAGTCCTAACCTGGAGTCAGGCCAGCACAGTTAGGCCAGCAATGTTTGGCTGACACAAGGGCCACCATAAAGTATGTTTGGACCACTCTCTGAGTCAGGGAGGATGGCACATGTCTGTGTGCTGGCCTCTTTGACTCCGAGGGTGGTCCAAACATACTTTACAGTGTCTCTTGTGATGGCCAAACTTTGCTGGCCTAACTTTGCAGGCCTGACTCCAGGTTAGGACTGTGCTCTGAAACAGAGTTTGGCAGGCATAAAATGGCTTTTGGCGGCCATTTTAAGCATGTTGCTGCAAACAGAACAAGGAGGGGAGTGTTCCTAGGGGTGAAGGGTGGGAAGAGAAGAGGACTGGGGGCAGGATTAGGGCACTTCTGTGCACTGATATTCGGACCTAACCCTTTTTTTCCCTATCAAGCACAGTTACATGCCTCATACTTATGCCTGTTAAATAGCAAGCATAGATCTGAAGGGTCTCATGAACAAAAGTTCATTAACTGAGTTATAGCCCAATTCTAACTAACGTTTAATTGCTGATGTAGCCGTGCCAATAAGGTGCATGCTGCATGCTGCAGTGTGTGTGTGTGTGTGTGTGTGTGTGTGTGTGTGGATCAGTCATAGAGATCTCCTCAGGGTAAGGGAATGTACCAGTGATGTCATCCGAGTGCGCCAACTACCGGAACGCTCGGATGATTGACAGCCCTCCGCCCCTATGGCGGAGGGCTGCCACGCCCCCCAAGCCTCACTGCGCTGGAATCGCTCCATTTTAGAGCGATTCCGGATGCAAGGGAGGGCGGGAGGGCCCAGCAGCAGCTCGCCCGTCCTCTGAGGCAGCGGCGCAGCCCGGGAGCTCCGCGGAACTAGCGGAACAGAGTACCGGGCTGTTCCGCCTGAATGACGCCTCTGGAATGTACGTTCCATTATCTTAGGGTTTCATTGAGGCTGCATCAGTGCTGGAAAGTTTGCTAGAATTGTTAGTGAATTGATACATTTGCTATCAATTTGTTACCAATTGATATAAAAAAAATAAAGTGGAACAAGATTTGGAAGCTATTTCTCAGTGTTGATGTCCGGGCGTGGACTTATGCAATTCTGGTAACCTAGAAGGAGTGGCAGGCTGTGGCCCTCTTGCCAAGATGTGAGATGTCCTCCTGACTTCAGGCTCAAGGGAGGGTGTGGTGATGCCAGCAAGAGGAAAGAAGCTGCAGAACCCTTCCAGAAGATTTGCAGCTGCGGCTGTGGTGTGGCTGCAGTCTGTGACAAGGGCTGGGATCCTGGATACCAGCTGTAACGACAGTGTCCTGGTGAATGTCCCAGTGACAGAGGCAGTGGCAATGCCTGTGGCCAACATAAATGGGACCAGAATGGCCTTGGGGGCTCCAGGACGTCTCACGCAGTGAAGAATATGGATGTGGGAAGGAGATGCATGGGACAGTTTATGGAAGGTCTGGGATTCCCTGGGAGGGATAAAAATGCCCAGGCCATTGATGCATTGATGCATTGATGGTGGCTGGCCATAGTGCAGAGGGCCCAAAGGTGTTGAGGGCAAAGATCCAGCCATGAGCCTTACCAAGGGTAAGCCTCTCAGGGGTGTAAAAGTTCTTCCAGGGTTGGAGGACAACTAGGGTGCACCATAACTCCCTCTCCAAACAGGAAACAAGGTCCCATCAGAATACTATAGGAACTCTTCCTTCCCAGAGAAATGAGAGACTCCTTTAGGAGGAGGAGCCCCAGGTCAGCTAGACTAGGCCGTGAGGTGACCTGACACTGCAAAACAAGTAGTAACACCTGGCATTAGAATGATTCCTCTGGAAATTGCAATATTTTGATGGCAGCCTTAAAACAATGGCATTTTAAGCACCATAACAGCCCAATCCAATTCAGGTTTGCTCAGAACTGTACATAGGTCTCACTATGTTCAGTGGGGCTTACCCATAGTTCGTGTATTTAGAATTGCCACCTAATTCAACAACCATGTAGGCATGCCCCAGTATCCACTGATTTGGTATCCATGGTTTCAGTTATCCGTGGATACCGGGACACCTTTTAAAAAATGGGGGAACACATCTCTCTTTTTTACATTGTTGCAGCAAAACTACTGAGGTTTCCCTATCTTTATAAAGGTGTCCCCAGTATCCATGGTTTCAGTTATCCATTACATAGTGAGGTCCAGAACAGAACCCCAGTGGATACTGGGGCATGCCTGTTTGTGAAAAAAAATAATAAAAATTTCTATGGGTATTTCATTACTGTGGAAGAAGAGGATTTTTATTAGCTCAAGGGGGATTCTGGCATGTCATTCACATTTCCTAGATACCATTAAATACAATAATGTGCTCTGGGGAAGGTCTAGATGAGAGTCTTGTTGAGCCAGGGCCCTGCGTGCCTTGCTATTAATCCTCCTTGCTCTCCAGTTTCCATACAAAGTATGCCAGCATCCCCATCCATTGTGAGAGTTTGCAGACCCCAGCTCCAAGAGGCTTTGAGATATAATGCTTGTCAAATTTTTGCAGGTATTTGTGCCATCTTAATCTGCAGCACGACTTTGGGTCCTCTGGATTATTAAATTTGTATCCATACGGACCACAGTACATTTGGAGTGATAAGGGAGCTGCCTTTTTAGAATTGTCTTTATTATGTGCAGACATGCTTTTCAAATCCATTTTCCACATCTTTGGCAGTACAATAAGCTGGAGCGGCTATGATCACATGAAGCTTCAGAATGGTCAGCGCTGGGCTCTCGCCAGGTTTTCTTTTTAATCTTATTAAAACTGTTTTCTGTTTATTGTCCTGTCCTCTGATGGCAAACAGCTGCTCTTTGTTTTACAGTCCAGCACTGGTAAAGCATATTCTGACTCCCTTGTATGTGGCTCCTTCTTTATCAATGACACCACACACAAAAAGTGTTTGGGGAATGATGGGGAAAAGAAGTCACTGACACAGATTCTAAGGGCGGAAGTTCACTCCCATTCATTAAACCTTCCCAAAGAGAAACACATACAGTCAGTCCTCATTATCCGTGAGGGTTAGGTTCCTAGAAATCCTTGTGGATAGCAAACTCGCAGAGAATGAACCATTGATCCTAAGGGATCAATGGGGTTTCATGCAGGGGTAATAATAATAATAATAATAATAATAATAATGATGATGATGATGATGATGATGATGATGCTAGTATTTATATACCGCCTTTCTTTGGCCATTAGATTGCTCCTCTGGCTTTAATTCAAGGCGGTTCACATAAGCAGGCTTTATTTCTCTAAACCCGCAAGGTTTTTTTTTACAAATTACAAAGAAGTTCTATCTTTCAAGAACTACAACATACAGATGGAACTTTCATGGTTTAGTCCTTCTTTCTGGCCACACGATTGCCTTCCTGCTGGCTGATAAACAGGTTCTCTGCTCCCACCAAAGAAATAGCTGGCCCAGCACAACTCCTTTCTCACAGGCAGCTGGAGACAGCTCTTATCAGTCGCAATTCTCAAGGTCTGCTGCTCATGGAGACTTCTGGTGTTGTTGAACTGGTGACCTTCGGATCTTATCTTCGGGCAAACGGAGGCTTTAACCAGCATCGTCATCCACAAATGGAACTCCCGGAATGCTGGGAGGGATGTGGGCGGGACTTTTGCGTGATTGGCAGCCCGCCCGTTTCGTTCCGCGGCTGCCCTGGCCTCGAGGGGGGGCTGCCCCCGGTTGGCGTGGCCCCCCTGCTGCTTGCCCAGGCACCTGGTGCGCCCCCCACCTGTCTCCCCCGGCGAGCAGGCACCCCTCGAGGCCAGGGCAGCCGCGGAACGAAACGGGTGGGCAGCCAATCACAGCGAAGCCCCCCGTAAGTCCCTCCCAGCATTCCGGGAGTTCATTTGCAGATGACGACGCTGGCTTTAACCCTCTCGACTAAACCTTATCTTACTTATCTTCCATCAGAAGAATCCAGCAGAGGCCCTCAGGAAGCCAGCAGAGTTCAGCAAGAAGTGCCAAAAGATCTCTGAACACAACAGACACCTTCCAGAGACTGCAGGAATCTTCAGAATGGCACCGACCCCCACCCCAGACCCCTTAAATATGGCTGCCGCCAGCCATTTTAAAAGGGTCAGCACTGGTCACAGGTGCCATATTGAAGGTTGTCCCTGCAGCTTTCTGGCGGTCTCTGCATAGTGGATGACAAGGACAAAGGCACAGATAACAAGCAGAAATTCTATCCCTCGCAGATAAACAAATTCGCAGATAGCGAGTTTACATACAAAGAGGACTGACTGTATATATATATATATAGAATTTGCACGAATGTTCCAATTCTTGGTGTTTTCACTTGGCAGTAAAGAAAACAGAATTCCCCTACATTTGCATCCAAGTAAGTATGCTTCAGGTTGCAGCCTTAATTAACAATCTAATTAAATATTCCATTTTCATTGTTCAGTCGTAATCTCTAGCCCTCCTTAATAAAATACAATACATGGCAAGCCTTCTTGATTAGTCTTGCATGAGATTATTAGTAGGTCTGATGCAGTGTCAAGAGTTCTCTTACCTTAAACAAGAGCATGGACAAAACTTCAAAAATAATATTTTCCCAGTATGAAGGCGTGTAGTGGTAGCCTCACCAATTGCGTATCAGTCTCTTATTCAGCACTTCTGGGAACCTCAGAAGAAAAAAGATGGCAACCACTGGCACCATGTGGTATCAAAAGCGCCCAGAGGACTTGTTCAGTTCCAATTGGCCAAATAGTTCAAGTTGATTAGCATTTGACTGTATTCCATTTTGAACTCTTTTCTTTCAACCCAATCCTATTCTTCCCAGGCTATTGGTGCAACTGTACCAAAAACAGGTGCAATGTATCCAGCAGAGGGGGTTGATTGGGGGTTTATGTCTGCTTACCTCTGGGTAAGCCTCCTGCTCTTCAATGGGTCTCCCTAGACATGCATAAGCAATTTCACTAGTGAAAGTCCGTGGAGATAAAGGGGAACAGAATCCAGTGTGTGCCATAGTCCTGGATCCATCCCCTCCCGCAGCCTCCCTGCCCCTGTTATGCCACCTCCCAACTCAGTTTCACTCCTCCCCCACCCCCACTCACCTCTCCCACTGGCTTACCTGCTCCAAATGTCCCCTTACCTCAACCTCCAGTCTGCAAAATTCCTCCATAGATCAAGCTGCACTGTCCCCACTGCATCGGTGCAGGGGAATTGCAATAGGATTGGGCTGTTAGAGACCTAGATGGATCCTCGGGGCTTCCAGGATCAGATCAAGAGGCTACAGATAGATGTAATGCTCAGTGCCTGATTTCCACATGTGTCCTTGAAGATCTGAACTGAGGATTATCAATCCTGCAGAAAAAAGCATGGGTAAATGGATATTATTGCATGTTCTCTGACTGGGCTCACTTGATGAGTAATCTAAAACTATTTTCTATAGAGTCACCTTGTTTATGAATAACCTTGTATGGATCTTCTTATATAAGAATAGTCTTATATGCTGAAGTCTAGCACAGCCATTTATCAACGAGAGCCTTATGGCTCTCAAGGTGCTGAAAGCACCAACTGAAACCCTGTGAGAAGTTTATCTGTTAGGGTTGCATCCTTGTTTGTGGGCCCTGGAACTTGAGAAAAGCTCCTAAGGGGCTGTAGCAAAAAAAAAAAAGACATCCACCAAAATTGAGTGTTGGGAGAACGGATCAAGGAAATACTTTTTTACCCAGCGGGTAATTAATCTGTGGAACTCCTTGCCACAGGAGGTGGTGATGACTTCTGGCCTAAGTGCCTTTAAAAGGGGATTGGACAGATTTCTGGAGGAAAAGTCCATCACAAGCTCTAGGCCATGATGGGTTGTGCAACCTCCTTACATTAGTAGGCTATCTCAGGTCAGGTGCAGGGGAGTGGCAACAGGATGCAGGCATCTTGTTGTCTCGTGTGCTTCTTGAGGCATCTGGTAGGCCACTGTGAGATACAGTAAGCTGAACTAGATGGGCCATTGGCCTGATCTAGCAGGGCTCTTCTTATGTTCTTAAAGGTTGGGGATGGCTAGTCTAGATTATATGGATTTATTTATGTGGGAGCTGATGTTTGGGGATACCTCCCTTGAAGCAATGGATTGGACTTGATGATCCTTCAAATCCTTTCATCCTGATATACTCTGGATACAGTGTCATTAGAAAACAGCTTCTCTAATTTTAACCATGGAATAAAAATATCTTGTTCCTCCTATATAGTGCTAATGAATCCAGATGCATTCTATCTATGTACTCTTGCAAGGAAAGGTACATCCCTGCTGGGGAAAGGAGCCCTCCCGCATACAAATTTCCTATCTGTTATATAAGAAATACAGCCCAGTAGACAGAAGAAGTGATGTGAGCTCATGCTCCAAAAGAAGATTGTAAGTGTAATGTTGCCTTTCAAAAACCAGCAACCAAGCTCTGGCTGATTTTGCTTGAGGTTTATGCATATGTGTAATCCTGAAATAGCATGTGTATTCAAAGTATGTGTACTAAAAGATCAGTAACAATGAGACGAATGGAATGGTCTCAGACATCAGACCTTTCAAACACCTTTGAAAGCCAAGGCACCAAGTAGCAAGAAGACTCCTTCTTTGCTACTCTGATTTAAAGAACAAGCCAGTCTGACCATCATTGGACACATTCTGACAGGATGAGACTGAGAGTGCAATCCTAACCTGGAGTTAGGCCGGCACAGTTAGGCCAGCAAAGTTTAGCAGGCACCAGGGCCACCATAAAGTGTGTTTGGACCACTCTCGGAGACAGGGAGGGTGCACATCTGTGTGCTGGCCTCTGACTCAGAGGGTGGTCCAAACATACTTTATTGTATCCCTTGTGCCAGCCAAATTTTGCTGGCCTAACTGTGCCAACAAAACGCCAGGTTAGGATTGTGCTCTGAAGCTCTGTGCTCATTTTGATTTCACCTGCTAACTGAGCATATAGAGAAGGTACAGAATTGACCTCTGTGTGTTCAACTGAAGGTGAGAAAACGGACTTCACACATGTAAAGCGTTTTCTGCGCAGGGTATGTATGCGTAACTGTTAGCCCTGACACAATTAGGACACAATGCAGGCAAGTGGATAGGCCCAGAAGGACCCAAATGAAAAATAAGGCAGGCTTTGTAGCTCTTCCTATGCAACTCATCAACCAGACTACAAACTCAAACAACATCCCAACTCTGCCTTTGCAGGATTCTGCAGGACTGGGAGGAAATAAAAGGAGGGCTGCACTGGGCTCCCAGCCTTGTGAAAATGAAGTTCCCTTCAGTCTTTATTCATTCAGATCTTCACATCTTCTTGTGACCCACCCAAACCCCAGGCTGCACAAGGGATCTGAGGAGGCATTGTGGATCTGCTAGGGGTACAACAGAACTGGCTTCTTACTGCTACTTGATGTTCTACTTGTTTAATTGTAAACTAAGACACCACCAGTCTCTCTCCTCCAAAGGAAACCAAACCCCGGTAGCCCCTGTAACCTTTCACTGGGGGAAGTGAAGAGCACATCATCATCATCATCATCATCATCATCATCATCATCATCCAAGTTCTATCCAACGTAACTGACATTCAGCTGCGCTTCAATGAGGAAATAATGCTCATTTTTTCACATTTTCATTTTCATTCTTTAAAAATCAGCAACGCAGGAGTTCTGCGCAGTGACAGAAATAATGTAATAAAGATTGGCGACATGCATTATTAACATTCCTCTTGTTTGATGGCAGATTGCCTATAGTGATCATTTTGCCGTGCTTGTGTAAATATCGCCCGTGCTCTCCTGTTTCGGAAAGGAAAGAAGAAGAAAAAACCCCACCACTGTGTTCACAGATCAAGGAAATACAAAGACGCTGCACAGGCCCAGTGTGGTATTTATCTCCGAAGGAATCGTGTCATTAGATTGAAACTTAAAAACGGGCTGCCAGGTTCTATTAATTATTAATCGCCGAATGTTAGCACTTGGCAGGGCCACGCCGAGCTTGGCATGTTCCATTTAAAGTTTGAGCCGTTTTATATTTACTGTAATCCAACCTTTCATTCCGTGATGTCAGCCTCGTAGGCAGAAACTACATGTGGCATCACAGTAACTGGTGCCTCCTCCTTGCCAGAGGTTTTGAGAAAAAAAAAACCCCAACTCAAAGTAGCCTCTGGAGGCCAACTCTCTGGAGCAGAGAGCCAATGAGGTGAAGGGCTGCTGAACCTTTGGTTGTTTTTCTATTGCAAATTGCTCCCCACTCCAACTGAACAGGGTGGTTGGGATGGGCAGAAGGCAGAAGACCTGTATCATTTTCTGTGACCAGCTCAGGAGAGAGATCTTGGGGTGTTGGTGGATGCCTCGATGAAGGTGTCGACCCAGGGTGCGGCGGCGGCAATTCCATGCTTGGGATAATTAAAAAGGGGGTTGAGAATAAAACAGCCAATATTATCATGCCATTGTACAAATGGATGGCAAGGTCATATCTAGAGTATTGCGTACAGTTCTGGTCACTGCATCTCAAAAGAGATATAGTGGAGTTGGAAAAGGCGCAGAAGAGAGCGAGAAAAATGATTACAGGGCTGGGGCACCTCCCTTATAAAGAAAGACTGCAGCGTTTGGGGCTCTTCAGTCTGGAAAAAAGGCGCCTGAGGGGGGACATGATTGACACATACAAAATTATGCACAGGAGGGATAGAGGCAATAGAGGGATGTTCTTTTCCCTCTCTCACAGTACCAGAATCAGGGGGCATCCACTGACGTTGAGTGTTGGGAGAGGTAAAACAGATCAAAGGAAATACTTTTTTTACCCAGCAGGTAATTAACCTATGGAACTCCTTGCCACAGGAGGTGGTGATGGCATCTGGCTTAGATGCTTCTACAAAGGGATTGGACAGATTTCTGGAGGAAACGTCCATCGTGGGCTATAGGCCATGATGAGTTGTGCAACCTCCTTACGTTAATAGTAGGCTACCTCAGAATGCCAGATGCAAGGGAGTGGCAACAGGATGCAAGCATCTTGTTGTCTCATGTGCTCCCTGAGGCACCTGGTGGGCCACTGTGAGATACAGGAAGCTGGACTATATGGGTCTTTAGCCTGATCCAGCAGGACTCTTCTTATGTTCTTATGTTCTTACCAAGGGAGAAAAGCAAATTGGAGAAGTGATTCTGAGCACAAACATTACTTGGGGGGGGGGAATGTTAAGCAGACCCTCCCCTTGCCATTCTGTCATTCAAGATCCCCAACCTCCTGGAGATATTTTCAATTAAAAACAAAAGTCGTTAAGGAAGATACACATGACCGTGTGACATATCAGCCTAAATCTTTGTGACTTTCAGCCTAAATCTTTAATGTTTTAATCACCCTTCTTATTTGGCCATCCCTCATGGAATGTTCTAACATACATCCTCCTTCTCTGATAAGGCATACGTTTTGCTGCGGGAAGGTTATTCAACAGCCACCACTAATTATGAAAGGAAACAAAATGCCACTGGTGGAAAATGTTCCCAGCAGCACATGTTAGCTTGAATGCATTTTGACAAGCCGCATGAGGATTTTTAGCATGCACTCATGCAAGCTTCAAAAGACAATTGTTTCCAAAATACATTAGACAGTGCAAATGTCTAATACTGTGCTAATGTCTAATTAAACCATTATTTTGGTTTAATTTCAGGTAAAGCTAATACCAGGACATGGCATAACTTACAAGTTGCATTGTAATTCATTCATTCATTCATTCATTCATTTATTTTAGCAGAGGTTCTCAAACCTTTTAGAATTGGGACCCACTTTTTAGAATGACCATCTATCCGGGACCCACCAGAAGTGATGGCATGGCCAGAAGTACAGTCATTGTGATGCCACAGCCTGCTGCTTTCCTGAGAATGCAGCAAGAAGTTGGGTTATTTCTCATCCATTTTCCAATAACAAAGTGAATCAGAAAGAAAAAAGCCTATTTACAACCTCGAAACAAGCAAAATAACCACACAGCTGTCTCCTTTTCAGCCTTTCTTTCCTTCCATATTTTCAATATGGTTGCCTTAGATGCTTTTGCAACCCAACTAAAATTGGCTTCCAATCCACTGGTGGGTCCTGGCCCACAGTTTGGGAACCTCTGTATTATAGTATTTATATACCATCTTTCCTGTAGACTCATGCTCTTGAGTCTCATAGATTCAACCATAAACCCCATTGTTTCAAACCCCAATGGGTTTCTTTACCAGTTTTATCCTATGAAACTCATAGAACCCTCTATTTGTCCTGCTGTTTCCCATCATAGTGTAGTCTTTGTCCTGCCTGTACAGCTCTTGTGCTTTCCATGTTTCCCCCAGGCAGCTGCAAAATATGCCTTAGGCTGGTGCTCCATTTCTTGCCAGTCCATATTCCTTTGCCAGTGATGTCAGTCACCCACCCAAAGCAATACCAGAGCTGATCCTGCTTAGCTTTTTCAGGCAAGACAACAGCAACTGCAAAGATTTGGGTGTGAACTGTTACATTGCTGCATGTTGTG
This sequence comes from Lerista edwardsae, assembly GCA_029204185.1. Taxonomy (NCBI): domain Eukaryota; kingdom Metazoa; phylum Chordata; class Lepidosauria; order Squamata; family Scincidae; genus Lerista; species Lerista edwardsae. Next base: position 8,739,141 of record JAJKFI010000065.1, on the reverse strand, counting down.
CGAGCTGGACCCTACCACTCTCAATTCTCCTGAAACTTGTATCTATTCAGTGGCCCTGATCCTCCTCTCGTTAGCAAGTGAGGAGAGAACTGGAGCATGAGATGGCGCAGCTCAGAGAGTGGCTGGCAAGTGGGGAGCTGCAGACAGGAAAAGGGTGCTTACTCAAGTGGACGGAAGTAAAAAAACCATAAAGCAGCCAAGGGCCCAATCCTATCCAACTTTCCAGTGTTGATTCAGCTGTCCCAACAGGGCGTGTGCTGCATCATGCATTGGGGGCGGGGAGCAGTCACTGAGGCCTTCTCAATGTAGGGGCACATTTGTTCCCTTACCTCGGGGCTGCGTAGTGGCTGCATCACAGCTGGAAAGATAGATAGGATTGGGCCCCAATTGTACTATATGATTAGACCTACAGAAGCAGATTCTCTGACAATCCTTGTGCTTCAGGGATTGCTGCACCTCCTACTAAATATACATGACTGAACTAGTAAGCACAGAAAGAAAGGCAGCATTGGAGCCAGCTGATTTCCCCAACTCTGAATTCTAGCCAGCTGTAATTTCTCTTTTCTAATGCTGCGCACCTCTGCTTCTCTGTTTCATCTCGGCCTATTTCCCAAAGAATATGAACCCAGGATAAAATTGTCGCAAGTTTGACATGGTCAAAAAGCGCTGCTTCCAATTTCAGGAGTTTTCTTCTAAAATGCTGAGTCTTCAAACTGCAATATCAACCCCCCCCCCCCCCGGTGTGTTCTTCCTCTGGTTAGAAAAAGCACCAATGAGTGAATGATCAACACATCTTGCCCTGGCATTCTCTTACCAGCTTTTTGTTTCATTCTTCCACTTGACGGAGAAGCCTAAGTCATCGAAAACATATTTAAAGCATACTTATAAGGTGCCCAACAGGACAAAGCAAATGGAGCTGTGCAATACGGTGTATTGTTCATTGTAAACCATGATTAGTTTATGTATATATAAGATACGGTGCTGAAGCACAGAGGTCCCTCTGAAGTTTACAAGTTTGTTACGGATTGATTTATTCATGAAATTCTTTGTTTCTATGACAACTTTATTGGTTTGCCTGTGGTCTAAATACATATAGGCATGGCAGGAATTCTCCACTACAAAACAAATTACACAACCCTGCCACCACCTGAATAGTTTCTAGCCTTTAGGGAACTGACAGGAACAGGCTTGGCGAAGGGCAAAAAATCACCATATGAGTGCCAGACTTAGAAGGATTGCTTGATAAAGGGGAGAAATATTTAAACATCCTCCACAGCATAAAACGGAGAGATGGAAATGAAGGAAGGAGCCTTATGGAAAGATAAAAGGAGCTCCAGCTCTAGTGCAGGCACACAAACATGCTTCAGAAAAAGTCACAGATCAAAGGGCACCCTTTTCTGCCACAAATAATAGCCCTTAGAGGAGGCCATTAATATTCATAACGGTGGTGGAGCTACAAAAGAAATTGGAGCAACATTGTTTAGTGAGTGGGGGGAGAAATGATCATGAAAGCATGGGGCATTAGGTGATAAAAGGATACCAAGGTTCTTAGAAGGGGGGCCCAGAACAAACAACAACAAAAGATCAGAGCGCAAAAGTCAATAAGAGCACAATCCTAACCTGGAGTTAGGCTGGCACAGTTAGGCCAGCAAGGTTTGGTGGCACAAGAGAGACTGTAAAGTATGTTTGGACAAGTCTCAGAGTCAGAGAGGCCAGCACACAGACGTGCACCATCCTCCCTGACTCTGAGTGGTCCAAACGTGCTTTACGGAGGCCCTTGTGCCAGCCAAACTGCTCTGGCCTAACTCCAGGTTAGGATTGCGCTCTAAGTCTCCAAGACTGAGAGAACCAGTCCTGAAATATTATGGTGATGATGAAAAGAAGAACTGATGGCACCAATGTGTGGAAGGCAGTCATAAAGGGAGGGGTGATAATGGTCTTGGCCTGCAAGAGGAATTTTAGCCAATATATAGCAAAGAAATAGTGGCTCATTTAATTGAGATTTTAGAAAGCTCCTCCTTGGAGCTCAGCTCTGCACATGTTTTCACATTGCTCAGGGAACCAACCATGTGATCCCAGGCAATGCGTGATGATGCTTGAAATGCAGATCGGTATTTGGCATGTCCCCAATGACCGACCAAAGCAGGAACTTGGAGGAGGTGCTGTCCCATCCCTTGTTTTTGCTAGTGATCCAGACAGTGGAAAACGTGTGATCAGAGAAACCCTATGTGGGAATAGGGAGATAATGGCCTCTAATGCATGAGGACCACCTCCACCGATCAGTAGAGAACCATCTACCAGAAGTTTTTCCTTCCTGAATTGACTTTCCAAGCCCTTCTTTGGGGATTGCACCCTGAGACTTATTTCTGAGTAGGCATACATAGGTTTGCATGAATGCATTGCATTGAGAAGTTCTCAGCCTTCCTGCAGAAAAAGGGTGACCACCGTGGCTTCCCTCTGCCGGGGTTGCCATCCTATAACACTTTCCTGGGGTAAGACCCATTGAACGCAATGGCAGTAGCATCTGGGGCAAAGAGGGGCAATGTCTACCTGGGCCAGCTTTGCTCTCAGCTTGCTTCTCCCCGACCTATCCTGAGCATGTTCTTGAGGTGAGGTCAGAAGCAGCCCTGTGCTTCCTCCTCCTCTACCATCTCACCTCTCTCTTTTTGCCCCCTTCTTTTTATATTGAGAGGAGGAACTGGACGTAACCTGCCAGAAAATGTTGGAACAGGTTGACTGCCTGGGAGCTGTCCATAATTCTTTGGCTGACTTCCTGGCTGTTGAGAAAGCCCCTTTCTCAGCCATAAGCTGCTGCTCCAATTGAAACCCCTAAGTTTCAAAGAGCTCTGGTTGGCTCTGTTAGGAGGAGAACCCAAATGGGAAGTGCCAAGCAGGAACAACAACAACACCACACACTCCCAGGTTTATGGCATTTAAAGAGCTCCTGATGGATCTATAGGAAGGAAAAATCAGGAGAACATGGCTGCAATCCAATTGAAGACAATGGGAGTTTCTTCTGATTAGGTATGCATAAGGTAATATACATGGTCACATCCATTGCACCTGCCCCCTTTCTGCCTTTACTGGGAAGATCAGACTGCTGACAAGAGGGGCCCATTGGCTAACCTGAAGGGGAGATTCCTTTCCCTCCCTTCTCCCCCTTAATCCCCACCAGATCCACAGAAAGACCAAGCAAATGTCATGTTTGTTGCTGTCTCTCATATGCCACAAGCAAGGAGAAGGAGACGAATGACGGAATTTAAAGTGGAAAACAAGAGGGAGGCTAAGGGGGCCTCAGCTGGAAATGGTCTATGTTGCTTTCTTATCTCCTCCAAAGCCTCCAAACTCATGTATATTGACTATTGTGTGAATTTTGTAACCATACATTCAAAACCCATGTGGAAGATTCACAACTCCCGGAATGAAAATTGAAAATGGTCCTTGGCTTATCCCTTGGGAAAAATCTCAGGGATAAGGAAACCCATGTGAATTTGCATCCAAATGTACAGTTCTTCAGAAGGAAATGCTCATTTCTATGTGGGTTTCTGTGCATTTGGCCTGGGCTTCTGTTCTGCTCTGGAAATTATTGGAGCAGGTTCTCTGCCTGGGAACTGTCCATAGTTCTGCAGAGCTTGTCTTTGGCCAACTTCCTGACTTAATTTTGTTTTATTGTCAAACTTCCACTGGCTCTAGCCAGACCTCTGCCTTTGAATCACCACCTCTGACTACCGTCTTCCAATTTGGCTTTGCCCAATCATCCCCAAGGGCTCTGCCTTGCTCTGCAGGTTTCAACCAGCCAAGACATGACAGCGGCCATGGAGCCACCATCCAGAGAAGTCAGGGATTAATTTGTCTACTGAGAGGTATCTGGGCTCATGTCAGGTCCTTCCACCTGGAAGATGCCAGTTTCCAGAGGTGTGGGAGCCTGCTGTGTGACAACTGAAATATACTCTCTTCTTTATTACTATGGGCTGAGCCTTGGTGTTGAAAACAGGTTAACAGCTCAGTCCTATGGGCCTTCTTCCTCAGTAGAGTTTGTGATCTGACGATACAAAAGATCCAGCCATGGTGGAAATGTGATATGCACAACAAAGCCTCTGGAAGAAATGGCAATTGGCTCTGCATGCAAGTCAGCTGAATGTGCCACTGGTGCTGGTAAGTTGGTGACAGGGGTGGGTCATGGGTGAGGAGGGGAAGGATAAGGGCATTTTGGGGGAGGAACTGGGGGCATGTTAGGGGAGGGGGGGTGGATCCAGCAGTAGTCACACACATGTAACCATGCTCCATAACACCCCTGGCTCTTCTCAGACTTATTCCAGTTGCATAGTTAGTATGGATCTAAGAAGACCCATAGGTGGCTAGGCCAGAAGATGCTATGGGATGTGGGTGGCCAGAAGGCAAATGAGAGGCTATGTCTCTAGCCTCTCATTTGCCTTCGGGCCACCCCACGTCCCATAGCATGCAGTAGAGCCTCATTGGTGTGGCTTCATGTATGGCAAGGCAGGGAATAGCATTGGGCTGCAAGTCTGTGACCCGGTGTCTTCTATACCTACCAAATTCTAATAGCCTTCATCTGAAACCTACTATAGTTGAGCATTGTGCATCGTTATGCCAAATGCCCCCATTGGCAATGCTGTACTAACATACAGCTGATTAGAATGAGACTTTAAGGCCCTAATTGGTGCTTGGCACTGCCAGAACTAGCATTCCAGTGGTGCTAGGTGCATTTTGGGTGTTGCAAAAGGCAACAAGACAAAGTACGCTGGCTATCCACCACTGCAACCAGCAAGGTCTGGCTCTGAATGGCAGTGTTGTCCAAATACCCGCTGGCCCTGCTGAGTACACATGGCAGATATTTTCAACTTGTGTGCTGCAGATGGTCCACAGGTCTGCTGTGGGAGTTTAGAGGAGCATCATTTATTAATAAGGTCATTGGGGAAAGTGATCCCGCCCCCTCTCCCTGGAAATGTGGTGTGCCTTGTCAATTATCAGAACATTGATGCTGTGCCCTGGAAGTGTTAGTGTCTTTTCAGTGTACCACCAGATGAAAAAGGTTGAAGATAAGATGACATAGTGGGTGGGAGGGATTTAGTGGGTAGACAGAATGGGATGATGATGGGGCGGGAAGGAGGGCAGATTGGGACTAGGAAAGGGACAGTTTTGGCAGCAGCGGTGTCAGCTAAATCTAAACCACCTTCCTTGGCTCAATCTGCCTTCATGGATCTGCATGGACTTGCACCAGTGATATCATTGGCACAGGTCTGACTCACTTGAAGCAGTCCCCCTCAGCCGTGGAAGCGGCCAGTGACCCCCATCAATGAAATGAGGCACATACAAGCGTAGGTTTACCTCTTTAGAGATATATATTTTAGTTGCAAAGGAAAAACCATTAGAGCAGTCCAGATAACAGTCCAAGGTCAGAGTACAGTCGGTCTGAGTACAGCATCAGGACAGGCAGATGACAGCAACAGATGTTCAAACTTGGACATGTATGGGAACAAGGGAAGGAAGAAGGGCTAATTTCACTGTGCTTCCCATGCACATCAGATAAGAACTTAGCAGAGGTGGAAGCAAACCACCACTCCACCATAGGGAGGGCAATGTACATCCCCAGCTTAATTACACCTCTGCATGGAGCAAGGATGCTGCATGTCACACTCTTTGTAATAGGACTGTGCTTCACTTGCTCACAGTCTGACCTTTTTCGTGTGTGTGTGTGGGGGGGTTGCATGCCTGCAAGCTTTCACATAGAGGCAGTTTTTGGGGAGGGATTCAAGCAGTACAAGGCACCTGCCGCCCCTGATTTTAAGACGGGTTGTTGTTGTTGTTGTTGTTGTTGTTGTTGTTGTAGAATTGATTTGCTTCAGCCTTTCCTATGTCAAAGCAAATACCCAAGGCGGCTTATAGAGTTACACAATAAAAGTATAATATAAAGCAATAAGTAAAAACATAAAAAAGAAAAGCATTAAAATATCATTTTTAACATTAATACACAAATAAAATATTTAAAATAGGACAAGACAGAACCCAACACATCTCATTAGCCATTGGGGAGGGAAGCAAAACTGGTCCTAAGGACCAGTCAAGCTACAGCACTATTCCCGAGGCAAACATCAGCCCATCATCCAAATGTCAGATGAATTCCCATTCACAGGTTCCACATTCTCACGTATGCCCATGACACAGTGGTGATCTGACTGAAATGGCTGCTCAAATCCATTCTGGCTTTTAATGACAGTATTCTGCATAAGACATCTTCGTGGTTTTTATTCAGGTAATCTGTTATACATGCAAGACATGATTCTGCCATTTTTACCTTGGATGAATAGCAGCTCAGACAGCATGTAGTACGTCTGTCTCTCCATCCCATTTTGTATTTATTCTTCTCTCTTTGCACCTCGTACTGTATATTTGCTTGTGCAAACATTTGTGCATCTGTAGGTGGCACAAGTGGTTCAATGTCTTGTGAGCTCAGCCAGCTGATATTTCTGCCCACATCCTTAGCAAAGGAGAGAAAAAGACAGGACAATCCTCATGCGAAGGTGCCAAAATAATTCAAGCTGGATAACATCCATAAAATATATCCCCTTTACACCACACTAATTTGACATGTAAGGAGTAATAACAGGACACTCATTCTTGCTTTACCCTATTAGCACTTACTCAATATTACATCTGACTCACATTTTGACCTGATTTCTTGCCTGTTCCCTGTGGCATGAAAATGTAGAGCTTCAGAACCCCTCTGCATGTTCTTGTGATCTCTGTTCTTTTGAAGAGATGGCAGAGAATATTCAGTGCTAACCCATGTTATTTACATTATATTACCGCATGAATGTTAGCAAGTCAAAATCCAAATAAGTATTTACAGAAAAAGAAAAATCCACATTCTGCAGAGGAAATGTCCAACTCCAGGACACTGAGGCCTGGGTTCCTGGTTGTAATCTTGTCGGAAGAATTTCCGGCCCAAATCCTTACTCACACCCAAAAGACAAATTTTCCACAGGGTACAGAAGCATATAATTAACTCTGTCCCTGCATTCTTCTGCTTTTAGCAGGGGTCTCCAAACTCTTCAGTATGAAAGTCACATCGTATATTTTTCACATTTTTGCGGGCTGAACAAAATTCAGTTTTATGAAAGACTGAATGAAATTTAAACAAATGAATCAGTTTTACTTGGATCTTTTTTGTAATCAGCATGATATAATTCAAAACAGAAAGGAAATGTGACAATTACCAATAAACAATGCTGTGCTTAAACTGAGAAATGATATATTAGTAAAAATGTGAAACATCAGCAAATGCTCTGACAAAAAAAGTAAGTTTGCTGAAAGCCAGTTCAGAAGTATCCAAATTTATTCCAGGAGAAGCTAAGTTTGAATACAGTTGTGCCTCATTATCCACTGATTCTGTATCCACTGATTTGACTCCAGTGATACTGGATTCCACCTTTAAATGTCTTGTAACAAGGAAAAAAGGCCAAAATCCTATTTCCTACCTTCCTACCTTCCATTATTCACCCCATCCAATGCATTCTAGGGCAATAATGGAGGACCTAGAAACATGGAAGTGAGTCTTAAAAGCTATTTTTTTTCCTATTGATTTTTGTATCCACTGATTTTGATATCCAATGTGGGTTCTGGAATGAAACCCCCGTTGATAATGAGACGCTACCTGTAATCTGTGTTTTTGGACAACCAAGGAATTCCAGATTCTGTTCGGCACAAAATCATGGCAATTATTTTCAAAACAAAGGAGACACATTGGGGAAGCAGAGGCTTTCTCTAGGTTAAGGGAACCAAAACTCTTACAATGAGGTGACCTCTGTGACAGCCCAACCACCACTATAAGATGGAACATGTACTCCATTGGTGTTGTTGCATTAGTGAGGGGTAGGGAGGTTGATGGGATTGGGTGTGAGCTTCTTCACTTCAGTGAAAGGGGGAACTTTGTGCATACATCCATCTGAGTAAATGGAGCTGACCTCTGCTTTCACATGAATGGAGAAACCATTACAGGTAGGAAAGCTGCAGGTGTGGATCTCCCTTTTCAGATATTCTACATTTACAGTCCTTTTCCTATACAAGCATGCCTCAGTATCCACTGATTCAGTATCCGTGGGTTCACTGGGCCTTCTACTAAAAAGACAAGGAACATTTAAAAAAAATCTCTTTTTTAACTTGGTTGCAGCAAAAACACTGATGTTCCTCTATCTTTAAAAAAGGAGTCCGCAGTATCCACAGTTTCAGGTATCCACAGTGGTGTCCAGAATGGAACCTCAGCGGATACTAGGGCATGCCTGTATACCAGTGGTCTCCAAACTGGGGACTGCTGGCACTGTCCAAAGCTTCCACATTGCAAATGGCGCTTACCATTCTGCCAGAGAGTTGCATCAAAGCCCCTCCAATAGCTCCCAATTGGTGCACCAGCCAACCGCATCTGCCCCGAAATCTGGGCGTAAAGCCCACTGGGGTGGTAGAACCCAGAAATGGACCCTTATATACAGCGGTGTCATCCTCAAATGAAGTTCCGGAACGCTAGGCGGGACTTACCGCTTGATTGACAGGCTCTCCGTGACGTGTCACTGCCTGCCTGCCCACCGTGCGGGCTACCTCTGGTTGGCATGCCCCTCCGCTGCTTGCCCAGGCACCAGCGCCCCCCCGGCAAGTGGGCACCCCCTCCAAAGCCAGGGGTGCCCACGCGGCGGGCGGGCAGGCAGCGACACGTCACGGACGGGTAGCCAATCAGGCGGTAAGTCCCGCCTAGTGTTCTGGAACGTCGTTTGAGGATGACACCACTGCTTATATATTACATATATCAAGGACATATTTTATATCAAGGACAAGCTTAAAGAATATATTTCTCCAGCACCCAAAGCTTTATGGGATTGTTCTCATATGGCAGGCTCTAGTATATCATCATTGTTAATGTTATACTTACCATAATACACAAAACAATCATGTAGCTATGGCCGCAAATAGAAAATGCAAAATGAAAACACTGTAAGCATTCCTGAGTGTGAGTGTAATATGACGCACCAACATTTGCTCATGGAGTTCACAGGAAATGAGTCCATTGAGGGTTCAAAGAAAAATTATAGGCAAGGAAAATAAATTATGACATTTCAAAAATAATGGTGTTCTGTGCTGCCTGGCATGGCATTTCTACCATTCAACCCCAAATCTAGAAAGGTGATATTAATGCACTTTTGAAAATCTCTGTGTATATTGATTTATATAAAAAAAATCAGAGCTGGATGAAGAGCAGGTAACTCTTGATTTAAAAACTAAACTCTCTCAGCGTTCTGTACATATAAATTATGTTAATGATACATTTGCCAGCATTTATGTATCTGTCAACATTAATTCCAGTATCCAACTCAGGGCACAATCCTAATCAACTTTCCAGCACTGGGGTAAGAGCAATGCAGTTCTGAGGTTAGGGAACAAATATTCCCTTACCTTGAGGAGGCCTCCGTGACTTCCCTCCAACTGCAGATTGGGACACATGCCTCACTGGCGCAGCTATGTCAGGGCTAGAAACTTGGTTAGGATTGCGCCCTCAGAGCTTCACATGTGCTTTTCAGCATCTATAGACCTCCATCTGCAGGTCCCTTCCATTTACACAGAGGCCCTGCACAAGCATTCCTTTGCATGTGAGAACTGTATCCACCACCATGATGCACTGAAGTGCATCAAAGTTCTTACCTTCTGAACAAAACATTCACTGGAGTGAAATCCAGGGGCATGCATACCCTTTCCTATGGTCTATATCAGTGTTCTTCAACCTGTGGGTCGGGACCCCAATGGGGACACGAAGCCTTATTTTTGGGGTCCTGGCAAACTGTCAAAACTTGTGCAAGAGAGGGCTTGAATCCAGTCCAATTGTGATACTGCTATATCACTTGAGTCCTTGATATAATCTTGCATAGCCTCTTCTTGCTGTCTTGCCCTGCAGCTCCCAAGGCCAGCCTTACACAAGCTGCTACCTCCGAAGATTATTGTGAAGATGCAAGAGGTGGGGGGAATTGGGGCAGCGGGTGGGTGGCGATGGGGGCAGATCAGATCCCAGGAGGGAGGTGGGATTGGCAGTGGGACCCCAGTCTCAAACTTTAGTGATTGATTGATTGATTGATTGATTGATTGATTGATTGGGGTTGTGGCATGAAAAAGGTGGAAGACCACTGGTCTATATGTCAGGGCTGGATCTGCATTTGATGCATTATTTGAGCCCTTAGCCTGCAGGGCCTCAAGGACTCATGCTGCTCAGTTGCAAGGCCACTAGATCAGTTGCAAGACCATGATGCCAGACCATCATTTTCTTACAATTGCACTAGGAGAAAAAAGACACTGCTGCAGTTATCATTCAACATCTGATTTAGAGCAATGATGCCTAGAGATTTTTTCCAGATTTCAGGTCAAATGTTAGAAATGTCACAAAGCAGGGTCAAACAAAGAAACAGAAAAAAAACAGTTATTCATCATATACACATGGGCAAACACATGCGCACAGAGCATGACTATGTTTGTTTACTCATAAATCCCAATGACTACATTGGGACCTACTCCCAGGTAAGGATGTATAGGATTGCAATCTCAGGGACACTCAATCTGCTGTCTTCCTTGGGGATGGTGCAAGGGTAATAGGCTATTTCAGAATGCCAGATGCAGGGGAGTGGCAGCGGGATACAAGCATCTGGTCGTCTCGTGTGCTCCCTGAGGCATCTGGTGGGCCACTGTGAGATACAGGAAGCTGGACTAGATGGGCCTTTGACCTGATCCAGCAAGGCTTTTCTTATGTTCTTATATTCTTAACTATTTGTAAAAAAATAAAAATGGCATTTTTTTGCCAGTCCTTTTTGTGGCCAGAAAATGTAATAGAAGGTAATTTAGTTGCATAGTTAGTTGCAAATATATAATTTGCCATATATTTAACGTTAGAGATTTAACTTCTTTCCTGTGCCTTTTCTAAGCAACAGAGAAATTTTGATGGGTCTCTCTCTCTCTCTCTCTCTCTCTCCCCCCCCCCAAAAAAAAGAACTCCCTTTCCTTAAATGTCTGTTTATCTAGATCGTAAGCACTGCAGGCAAAGTTTTAGTTGCTCTTCTTCAGTCTATAATTATATTGTACAGTACTGTTTTCTTTAGGCTATTATTATTTCAAATGTTCTCATTCTGAGCTGGAGGGATAAAATTGGTTGCACGCTGAATCAACAAAATGCAACATGCATAGTAGACACACAGTAGACTCTAGTGTGGGTTATATATGGTACAGACATACCTCCTGCCGTTTCTTGTTCTTTTGAATAAGAAACACTTCATAAAACATACTTTTTCCGTCTTTGTACATGTGGGTATATCTACCAATTTAGGAAACTACTCCATGTGTCTGTTGAAAAAGAATCCTCTGGCCCCAAAAGCTTGTGCTAGAGGGACTTGGATCCAAAGGGCTACTTCGCATGTGTTTCGAGAGCTTGGGCATGCCCCGTTGAATTTTTGTCTTCCTTTTGAGAGGCACACCCTATGCCAGATCACAAACTGCTCTACAAACTTTCCTCAATTGCTAAAAAGGTTCGTCATGCAGAATCAATCAATCAATCACCAGAATTTATATACTGCTTTTCAACACAAAGTTCACAAAGCGGTTTACAGGCAAATAATAATAAAGTTAAATGGCTCCCTGTCCTAAAAGGGCTCATGTGACTATTAAAGAGACACAAGTTCAAATCTTCCTTGGGTTTGTAGAACATGGTCATGGACCTCTTTGGATTTCTTTCACTATGTCTGTTCAGTTTAAGGTTTTGTGGCAATACAGCAACATGGTTAGCCCTCTGGAATCCTCCACGGGATGTATCTTTTGTGTCAGTCCTACTGATCATGTGGTATAATCTCTGAAAAGAAACAAAATCAAACTTTTCCCATTATCACGATTCATTTCATGTAGGCTCCTAAATAGATCCATTTCCCTGTTTCAACCTCCTGCCAGTCAATCCCAAACAAGTGGAGGAGTTTAGTGAACTGGGGGAGGGCACTAAAAAGGGCATTGGGGTAAGTATCAACTAAAGGGCTTGAGTGGAAACAAAACCTTGCATATCCAAGATGCTGAAGGCCTAAATAACCCCAACATGAGAAAAGCTGTCATTTAACAATTATTTTATCTTAAGGCAGCAGTTCAGGAAAGGTGTTATCCATTCCAGTTTGAATTTTTAAAAATTCATATCAAAGCACTTGGGGTCAGGGATCAGAGGTCTGTGACTCTCAAAGAGATCCGCAATAATGGTCATTACCGTGTCCAGATTCCAGCTCTGCAGAGTTGTCGTCCTGCTCTGTAAACAAGAAATCGTCATACAATTTCATTCCATTGTACATTAAATTGGCACCTTTGTCAATATATATACTGTAATCCATCGTATATGTTTTTAATTGGCATTTCTTCAGCTCTGCCTAACCTCAATATCAGGTTAAGAAAATGATTGACGGTGCAATCCTGTGCTCAGGTTCCTCTGGCTATGCCAGCAGAGTATGTACCTGTCATATCCTAAGCCCATTCAGCGCAAAGGAGGAGGGGGAAACCAGAGCCCCCCCCCCCAAAAAAAACTCAAGGAGTCAAAGAGAGAGGATGAGGCAGACCTTGACCCTGGTAGCAGGGAGAGCCCTCCTCCCATTTTTGCAGCATCCCACCCTGAGGCCTGCTGACATGGGTAGGGAGAAAGGATCCCTCTCTGTTAGCTGCTTAGGGTCTATTAAAGGGGAAAGGCTGGATATAAATCTATCATAATATCAATCAATCAATCAATCAATCAATCACTAGTATTTATATACCGCTTTTCAACACAAAGTTCACAAAGCGGTTTACAGGCAAATAGTAACATTAAAGTTAAATGGCTCCCTGTCCCAAAAGGGCTCACAATCTAGAAGAATGGAGAACACCACCAGCAACAGCCACGAGAAAGACACTGTGCTGGGGTGAAGAGGGACAATTGCTCTCCCCCTGCTAAATATAAGAGGACACCACTTGAAAATAATACATGGATATACTTAAAGCAAGAACAAGTGTGATCAAATCAAAGTTTTTATTGAACTCCATCAGTGATACAGCAGCCTCCGAAAGAGCAGCACACACGCGGTGTTGCCATCCATCTCCTTCCTCAAGGGCTCCTGTGCCTTTTCAAGTTGTCTGGAAGACAGCAGTGTCAGACAGTGTCAGTGTCAGTGTCCAGTGTCCAGACAGCAATGACTGGAAGTAGCAGGTGTCAGTGAGGTCTGGCTGCCCCAGTTCCTGTACTGTCTGTCATGGAGTAGGCCAAGCTACAGAGAACTGTCTGGGAAAAAAAATGGAGGTTTACAACCCCACAGAGAAAAGCACACAGGTCATGGTATGGGGCTCCTTTTTGATCTGCACGTCAATGTCTGTGGGGGTAAGGGAGTGGGGGTTCCATTTCCCTGTTTCTGTGTGGTGTACCTGCAATGAGAATTCCGAAGCGTGCTGTCAAAGTATCTTGCCATACACGTGGTAAAGGCAGCAAGACGTCTGCTGAAAGTGCTTCCTTGGTATGGTGTGCCAAGTCTCTTGTCCCATGGTTCCCAACACCCAAGTTCCCCTGTGCAGTGGTGGGCCTTGCGGGGGGATCCAAGGAGTGACAGGGGCAGGAACAGCAGCAGAGCAGCCACTGCTGTTTGCCTGCCTGCTTGAGCTGCCACAGGCACGAAGGCACTGGTGTCATTCAAATGATTAAGGAAGAGGAACTCACTTTTGATTGGCACTTGTCGGGAACCCGGAACCAGCCACGGAGCCCGTTAGGATCCGGAACGCCCGTTCTGGTCCGTTCCCCCTGAATGACATCACTGCACAAAGGTGAGCGGTGTTCAGCTCTCCCGCCCATCCCTGTGCTCGGAGAGCTCCGAAATGGAGTGCATGGCAGCATGGCAGGGGTGGCGCGGGAGGTGGGGAGCAAGCACTGGAAGGGGGTGATGATTGTCAACCCGGCCAGGGTGGAGCCTCGCCTGGGTCCACCACTCCCCCTGTGTGTATATTCTAGGCATACATGACATGAGGCCATTCCTGGGGGGGGGAGTGCAGAGGGAGATAGCTGTGTGCCTATCATCTGAGCGCTGATCTCCCTGGCAGGGGCTTTGTAACAGGTAGCAGGTTAAAGTAACAGGTTTGGTGTGCTAGGACTGGCTCTGTTGTGGAAAAATGGATGGGGCAGAGAGGGTAATGGGAGGTAGGATTGCCTGGTTTTTTTCTTTCCTTATCAGTTTCTGTGGCTTTTTGGATGGGTGCACCAGCTCTGATGTTGGCCTAGCATTGTGCCAACATTTGGATCATGTCCATTGTCTGGAGAGGGCTTAAGGTATGGTGCCCTCTGCCTATTTTCCATTCCACTGCCAACCCACCCATTTTTCCATCTCATTTGGAGGGCTTTGTCCTTGTACGAGGTCCAAGAGTATACACCATGTCTGAGTATACACTATATCTTTGTTCTGGTCTGAGTGTATACACCATATCCGACTGCACTCAGAGAATGTTGTTCCTAAAACACAGTATTGGGTTGTACAGCAACTGTATGATGGGGTTCTGCATGACAGCCCCGTGTGGGTGGTCATCCATAGGCGTACGCGGGCGTGCACACAGACACTACAAACAGGTACCCCTTTTTCATTAAGCCCCTGACATTTCTCATGCTGGTGCAGCACCTATCTATCTTCTTGCTGGCAAAGTCGTCTGCCTTTCCGTCAGCCTCTGACTCAAGATCAATGAGAGAAAGCTTTTTGAAGGTGCTTTCAGGTCCCGTGGCTGGGGAGATGATCAGAAAGCTGCCATACGCTTCAGACCCGTCTTGACAAATGAGGGACTATTTTGGTGCTCTGCAAACTGCTGTCACATCACTTACAGGCGCTAATTGGAACTACTTTGCGGTTGAAAGTGTCCAGTGCATTAAATACCACTTCGGCTTATTGCAATTAGCAGAGCCATTGACTTGCTCCTCATACCACAAGACTATCAAAGATGGAAATGCGCAGGGGGATTATTTAATAATTTATAAAGTAAATTAGAGCTGAATGGCAAACAGCTTCTGCCTCTCCTTCCCCTCCCCCCCCACTCCTTCATCATATGGCATGAAGCTCACGCACTCCAACATGGAGCTCTCGATTAGGCACACGGCCATACCTCAAGATCTGTGGAGAGAAGAACTTGTCTTCTGCCTCCCGGTTTGGTCTGGCAGGTAAATCAATTGATTTCCAAAACAATCATTCAGGAAAGCAGCCCTTTCACTTAAAATAGTACTGTAATTTCAGTTTGCAAAGGGGTCTCTTCCTGCAATTCATACCCCATTTATTCAATCCAACCCCTCTGTTTCAGATAGAGCAAGGCTCTCTCGCTAGGTGGGGCTCCCATACATTTCCAGGTGGGGCATCAAAGAAATCAATGGCAAATGATGTCCTGATCACCATGGGAAGCCATACGGCCACCTCCGAAGCCCATCCATGAGGCCGCAAGGCCCCCATTCGGGCCGTGCAGTCTCCTCGGATTTGTGTTTGCTTGGTGCAGATCCAAGGAGCACATAGGGGAGGCTGGAGCCTCCTCTACGGGAAGGGAGCAAACACTCCCTTGCCATGGGGGGGGGGCTCCAGTTTCTCCTATGCAGCGTTGGATATGGCGCTTCCGAGTCAGCCTCGCCATTCCGGCACTGCATAGGATTGCGCCCTAAATGAATAAATCTGAGGTGGATGAATCACTTTTCCTCTCGTGTTGCACTCATCCTAGATACAGCCGGGATTCCCAAGTTTGTAGGTAGAGAAGGCCACAGAGAAGAACACGTCCACATCTTGCTACATATTTTTTTTTCTTGTCCCTCAGATTTTCAGGTTTTTCTCCTGAGTTCCTCAGGACCTGCTCATGGACTTTATCATAGCCCCCCCACATGGGGCTTTGGGGTTACGGAAGTCATGATCAGAATGCTTCCACATGGAGTCACCATTTGTGTGAATCACAACACCCCATGTAGGGGTTGTATACGTGCCCACTGTTGTTTCTGCGATTTCAGTGGCACTTTTGTCAATAATGATGGTTCACAGTAGTCATATACAGTCAGTGGTGGGATTCAAATAAATTAATAACAGGTTCTAAGAACATAAGAACATAAGAAGAGCCTGGCTGGATCAGGCCAAAGGCCCATCTAGTCCAGCTTCCTGTATCTCATAGCGGCCCACCAGGTGCCCCAGGGAGGCATGAGACACAAGATGCTTGCATCTTGCATTAGGGTCTATGCCCTAATGACCATTTTAAGTATACCAAAAGAAAATGGCGCCCATGGCAAGCAATGATATTGCACCCCTATCAAAACATGCTAACTTTCAAACTTTTGAGACCGGGACTCACCTTTTAGATTGGCACTTGTGTCGGGACCCACCGGAAGTGATGTCTTTTTTTAGGCCAAGCCCCCACCCCAATTTCACCAGACTCAGAGCACTGGCCACAGAACAAACTTCAAAATGCCCCCTAGTGCCAGGCATAAAGTGAAACCCCTTTTAGGCCAAGCCCCCCCCCAAAAAAAAATATACACGTGCATCTGCTGCAGACATCAAACCTGATTTGAAGGTCAGTGTGTGCAAGACAGATGCAAGTCTCTCAGCAGGGGGAAGTCAGGGCACAACTTTTTTTTTGGATTACAAGCTACTGTTAGCAACTAACATTTCAGAAGAGGGGGCTGGAGAAAGGTGAACAATGTGGCCAGTGGAGACAGGAAATAGTAATGGACAACCAACTAAGGGCCAACCCATTTGTCAGAAACCTAAACAAAAAAAAAGTGTAGCTAGCACCAAGCAAATGAAGCATATTTCTTGCTGGCACTAGCACATGTTACCTGCCTGCTGTGAAGTAACACTGCAGACTCATAAAAACATAGAAGAATCGATTGATTTACTCGAAACCCTGTGCCCTCCAGCAACTGCTGCAAACTCAATGCTTGGCTCTGTCCTTTATTAGAATACCACTATAAAGCCCCAAAGTCAAGCGCTCTATTCAGAAACTGCATCTAGATATATAAAAATTATCTGGCTAGCACAACTTGTGACACACACACACACACACACACACACACACACACACACACACACACA
>JAJKFI010000065.1:8703984-8722008 GCA_029204185.1 Lerista edwardsae | reverse complement strand
CACACACACACACACACACACACACACACACACACACACACACACACTCAAGCCACAAGCCTCCTAACAGCCCTGTGGGTCAGCTGCTGGACAGACTCATATTTGCAGTCCCAAGCAAGAAGCAAATGGAGAAAACTTTCCAAGTCCCTAAAGGGCCACCAAACATCACTGGTGGGCTGTAGTGAGCTTGGGAAGGACAAATCAGACAGCCCAGATATGTTGGAAATTCAGAGGCCAACCCTCCCTCGCCTCCTTGTTGCTAAAATTGTATCAAGGGAGAGGATGTAGAAAGGGAAGTTTCAGGCTTGGAAGAAGGTGTACAGCCTGGGGTGTTGTTGCCTGGCAAGTAATCCTAGGGAGCCAGTGTTTTGTAAGCTATGCACAGTAGAAGAGAATGGCCTCATCAGAGAAAAAAGCAGTTGCCAATAAGAATATCATTGACAAGAACTATCATTTTAGATAAAAACGAATGCAATGGGCTGAAGCTAATCTGAGAAACCGGCTGGCAGAGCTCTGCTTTACAAAGAAAGCTGTAGTTTGAGTAGTTTTCTGGAAAGCTCAAAAGCTTGCCAAAGACTTTGTCACTTGTTACATATTCCTACTAAATAGAAAAACAAGCCTATTGTCGTCCCCCCCCTTTTATGGAATAAAGCTATCTATAGGTTTGTGGTGGTGTTTTTCAGGAAAGTATTACTGTTACGGGCTACCGAGAGCAGACTATCTTAAAAAGACTCAGTAGAAGCTAGCAAAGGTCATTAGGAATAATTATTTTAAGGAGGTTTTAACAGAATCTCTTTAAAAGAGCTCCTTGGATGGGGTGGGAGACTATGAGGGGGGTGGAAATGTTCTTCTCCATGGAAGGATATCGCTCTGCTGCAGTGGTGGGATTCAAATAAATTAACAACCGGTTCTATGACGTCATAGCCGGAGCAAAAAAAAAAACACTGAAGCCAGCCGAAGTAAGCGAGTGGGCAAATTTCTCCATTTGCTTCATTTGCGACCATTTAACAACCGGTTCTATAGAACCCGGGCGAACCCCTTGAATCCCACCACTGCTCTGCAGGTCATATACAGCCTCGGATTCTTTCATCCTAGACACAACAATTACTTGCAGCGCTGCACAGATGGAGCTCTTTTCCCATGAGCCGCGTTCCTGGGGCTGCTCCTAGTCCCGGGGTCCGTTCGCAACCCCTCTCCAGCGCCTCTGCCCATTCCACTAAGAAACACCAATAGGAAGCTAAAGCTATAAAACATAGCAGGTCCCTCGGCCAATGGCTGCACTCTACCATCCTCCCTCCATTGCATGAGTCCCACCACTTCTCCGTATTGGCACCGCCCCTCAGAGACTGAGACAGGCCATTCAGAAAGGCGGTAAGGGGCAGAAGCTCAGCCCAGTGGGCAGCTGCCACGAAGGGGCATGACATGCAAATAAGAGGCATTCATAGACCAACAGAAAGCCAGAGAGGGTGTGATCCTTCCCCTTCCCTAGGCGGAGAAGACAGGTCGGCTTCGTATTTCTGCAGGGTTATAGGAAGACGCTTCTACCAATCAGATTTTGGAGTGGGGTTCCATTCCCCACAATGGAATGCGAAGCTGCAGATTCAAACTGATAGCCAAGTTCGACCCTGGCCCACTCTCTTTCTCGCACGGGGACAGCATTCAACAGCCTGCATCCTGCAAGGGTCCCAATGATCCCTGGCCAGGAGGAACCGTGTGTCCCTGGCTGGACAGCCAGGGGCATGCAGTTCCACCCTGCTGGGGATCAGAGGTGGGGGGAAGGTGCCCTTGCCTCTGATCCCTGGCCAGGAGGAACCGCGCGTCCCTGGCTGTCCAGCCAGGGGCACATGGTTCCTCCTTGCTGGGGATCAGAGGCAGGGGGAAGAAGCAGCTTTCCCTCACCTCCAATCCCTGGCCAGGAAGAACCACGCGCCCCTGGCTGGACAGCCAGGGGCGCGCGGTTCCTCCCGGCCGGGGATCAGAGGCGGGGAAGACCGCCAGGCACATGCGGTTCCTCCTGGCCAGGGGTTGGAGGCAAGGGAAAGCTGTGTGTTCCCCCACCTCTGATCCCCGGCCAGGAGGAACCGCGCGTCCCGGTTCTCAGAACCAACACAAAGTTAACTACCGGTCCTGCCGAACCGGTGCAAACCGGCTGAATCCCACCTCTGTATACAGCCACTATGCGGAATCGACCTCATGGCTGGGGTAGGGCAACAGCAATGCCTCCGTGGACAGAAGAAGGGGAGGCTGAGCTTGTTCAAAAAGGTGAAGACCTCTGCAACCAGGCAGCCTGCAAATGAGGGGAAACTCCGACTTTCTTCTCCTGGCTTGGAAGAATGATAAACACATATCCATACAGAGTCAATCCCCAATAACCTTCTTTGCCAAACAAGGAATACAAATGTCCCCTTTGCTTACAGGAGAGAGTCAGTTAATGGAGGGAACCTGGAATCCTTAAGAGATATTGCAGCACCTTGCTCAATTCAGATCCTGCCTGATACCCCCCTGTGGAACACTGGACTTCGCTTCGCAATGGCGGTGAAATGTGCACTTAAAGTGTAATGAAAGCGAGGGGGGAAAGTCCAAGACAGGAGACTGGAAGGGGGCCTTAGGGTGTTCCCAGAAAAATGGAGGGGAGCGGCAGGAGCAGCTTCAGTTTAGGAGAGAGGCACTTCTCATAGATATTTTTGGAGAAATCATTTTGGAGAAATGATTGAAACACTGCGCTCTGGTATTTCTTCTGTCCATCCAATGCATGTGTCTTTTCTCAAATGACAGGCAAGAGCAATGTTAATATTTCAATTTTTGCTCTCACGCCCACATGCATGCACACACGCACAAAACCACAAACCGTAAGAGATGCCCTAGAAATGCAGCATAATGCGATGTGAGGGCCAAAGTAGAAAGAGAGTAATTTTGGAGTGCAAAGTGGAGAGAGAGAGAGATGTGTGTGTGTGCTGGGGAGGCAAAACTGGAAACAAATGAAGAGATGAAAAGGTGGGCAGATTGAAAAGAGGGAGGGGTGGGGAAATTGGGAAAAAATAGACAGGGAGCAAGAAAGAAAAGGATGAGACACATGATAACTTCATTATTATTTGCTGTAAACTGCTTTGTGAACTTCGTGTTGAAAAGCCGTGTATAAATACTGTTGATTGATTGATTGATTGATTGATTGATTGATTGATTAACTGCCTTGTACTATACAGTCTATAAACCCAAGCAAATATTCAGAAATATTCATTGCGCCCAAACAAAGCTTGCAAATTACATTGGACAGCAACACAAATGTAACAGAAAAAGCCAGTAATAAAATTTAGGGCATCTAAAAAGAATTAGATAACCAGGTGATTTCATTTTTCATGGAACTGTCTTAAAGGATTGCCAAAGAGATTTCTTGTTCCAGACAGTGAAATAATGCCTGTCAAAGGGACCCTGTGATCTCATCCTAAATAATGTGGCCACATTCTCACAAGCAGTAGGCATCCTGATAATAACATCTGGGTGGAGCAGTGCAGCATTCATCATATAGTCGAAGAGTCATACACAGCGCAATCCTGGAGGGGGTGAAGTGCTGATGCAACGTTGTTATGTCAGCGCTCTGCCAATAGCGCTGACGCGGGAGCGCCTAGCAGCACCCCTGCATCGTCACTAAAGCAACAAGACCGGCGCTGCTGGCAGTGCCGGTCCTGTTGTCCCTGCGTAGCGCTTCCTTTGCGTCGGCCGAAGCCAACCAGCGCAAGGGATCCTCCGTCCCATATCGGGACAGGGATTGGTGGGAGGGGAGGAGGCGGGAGGCAGGACTTGGGCGGGACCTGGGCAGGCTTGGGAGGTGGCCTGTCAGCATGGCCACGCGGCTCTTTAGCAGGCGCAGATCCAAGGAGCACATAGGGGAGGCTGGAGCCTCCCCTACAGTAAGGGAGTGCATGCTCCATTGCTGCGGGGAGGCTCCAGCCTCTCCTAAACAGCGTCGGATATGGCACTGGCCCATCGGCCTAGCCAGTCCAGCGCTGTTTAGGATTGCGCCCACAGTTTCTTTGCCATGCATGCAGCTGACAACTTGATCCTCATCTGCCATGTTCCACTCACTCTCGGCAGCTTTTTTTCTTTTTTTTTTTGGCATGGTACATGAAAGTTGGGTTGTGATTCTGGTAAGCCATGATACAAAGCCTAATCCACATGCCAATCTCTACACATATCTGCTCAACTCACAGTGCCAAGATACCTGTGTGGTTGTGTGCCCTTGCTCCATTTAACCCCTTGAATGGGATCCATTGTGGAATGTTTCTCATATGAAAGAGGTATTCAGTTTTGTGGCTTTCTGCTGTTTTCTGGTCACATGGCAGCTACCAGATTGCAGCACAGTGCTAAGCTACAGACACCTCCATCGCTAACAGCTTTCCTTAATGATACCCAGTAGAATACAGAAAGCAACAAATAGTCTTCTTCCAAAAGCTTTTAACCCACCCTTGGAGAGCCAACTGTATTTCTGCTAAGCTCATCCCATCTTACAGTTTTACACATAGAGATGTACACTCCTGTAAGAACACACACACACACACATTGCCAATAGCAATGTATGGCTGTGAGAGCTGGACCATACGAAAGGCAGAGCGCTGAAGAATAGATGCTTTTGAATTATGGTGTTGGAGAAGACTCTTGAGAGTCCCCTGCACTGCAAGGAGATCCAATCGGTCCATCCTCCAGGAAGTCAAGCCTGATTGCTCCCTGGAAGGACAAATCCTGAAGCTGAAGCTCCAATACTTTGGCCACCTCATGAGAAGAGAGGACTCTTTAGAAAAGACCCTCATGCTGGGCAAGATTGAAGGCAAAAGGAGAAGGGGGCGGCAGAGGATGAGATGGTTAGACAGTGTCACCGAAGCAATGAACATGAAATTGGGCGAACTCCGGAAGCTAGTGGAGGACAGGGAGGCCTGGCGTGCTGTGGTCCATGGGGTTGCAAAGAGTCGGACACGACTTAGCGACTGAACAACAACAACAACAACAATACATACATACACACTCACTCACACACACACTGTATATTGTAATGCAAGAATGACAGAAGATGTTTCCATTCCGGACTGATATACAACCTTGGAAGCTGATCCCTGTTTCTACTTCCAAATGCTAGTACTGAATTGAAAAGAAGTCTGTCTATCCATTGATCAGTGCTGCATTCACTCTTATCTAGCTACTCCTCTAAATGACCAGACAATCCATGCCAAGGCTTCCAAATAATCTCTTTTCAAGTGTGACACACACAGGGTCAAGAGTTCTGTAGCTTTGTGGGGGGAAGTGACAAAAACATTGGAGAGAGGTCAACCAATCCTTGTCTGCAAATGAATGAAATGACATCAAGTTGCTATTCCTCGGGAAAGTGGTAGGGGCTATATGTGACCTTCTGTTAGCACTCTGTGTATGGAGGTGGGGAGGAGGGATGGGGGTTCCTTTCTGTTCACCTGTTTGTGATTTTTCTGCATCTTGTCAGTTAATGTTGGATTAGTGTTCTGCCAGAAACTCCCTTCTGGGCCTCCCTGAGGGCCCCAATGCCCACACTAGGCATACTAGTTTCCCTTTAAATAGCCTCAGAGATAGGCAAGAGGGAGGGGGTTCCTTCACCCATCGGTTCTCCTCTCTTCCAGCAGCCTTGCTTGGATTCACCATCTGGCCAGCTTCTTCTAGGCTGCCCTCATCACCAGCTTAGCTCCAGATACCCTAAGTCTAACTTGGCACCACAAAACCCCACCACCAAACAATAGGCAGTCTGCTTGCCTAAGCCACACCTGCCTCTTCCACTTGATGGCTCCAGGGGTGTGGCAGCCATACAACAACTCCCAATAGTTTCCCACAACAACCTTCCTTTGTCCAGTCCTTCCTTTGTCCAGTCCAACAATCCGTCCGTCCTCTACACCTACCCGGTGCCAATCACCCTTCCTTTATTCAGTAACGATCCATCCATCCAGCACCTACCCAGTGCTGCACCTACCTGGTGCTAACTTACTGCAGCTCCTGCCTCCAACTTTATACTGAGGTAGGCCAAATCGGTGTCTGTTGCTGGGCAGGCTCTAGCTCATCAGCCACACCCTTTTCCACCTGTGCTAACCTCCCATCATAACCAGGGCCCTCATCAACCTACAGCTGTGTTCCTGCTGCAGGAGATCTGGGATTAACCCCATAATCCCTGGCTGATATGGACAAGAGGCCACTGCTGATACCATTCCCTAACTCCTGGGGGTATCTTCTGCCTTTTCCAAAACAATTAGCTAGCACATCACAGACCAATTATGGTTAGAAGCTCAGAGCTTTCTATAGGTAATGAGCTAACAGCTTTCAATGTGGGGTGAGTGTTTTTAAACAGTACAGTCATGCCTGGTATCCACTGATTCGGTAGCCACAGTTTCAGTTATCCACGGATACCATGGATGCTAGGACACCTTTTAAAAAAATAGGGGAACATTAAACAAATTTCTCTTTTTCACATTGTTTCAACAAAACCATTGATGTTCCCCTAGCTTTAAAAACGTGTCCCCAGTAGCCATGGTTTCAGGTTGTGGGGGCCCTGGCGTGATGTCTCCTGCTCCGCAGCTGCCCTCACCTGACGTCTCCAGCAAGTGCCCCACTGGGTGCACTCCTGCCGCAAAATCAACTGCCCCTCAGGGGGTCTCTGGGGCTCACCACCCGAGTCAGCCTCAGCCTGTGTCCTTCTCCCCAACTAGACTTTGACACTGAGTGCTCCCAGGCAGGTGGCCTGGCTTTGCCAACTGACTCACTGTGACTGCCCTCCTCACTGGCTGCTCTGGGTTTTTGAAGGAGAGCTCTTCCCCCGGTCTCTGCCCCTTCCCCTCCTTGAGTGTTAAAGGGCCCCACCCCCACAGGGCCCTCTTCCTGTGCCCCTGCTCAGGCTTCCTGCAGATGTCTGTCTGTCCCCTCTAGCTCCCTCGGCCTCTGAGGCCAGCTTCAGGCATGCCCGGGGGGCTCCCCGATCATTGGCAGCCCCAGGGGTGCCTCCTCCAGTTGGGGCAGGGCTGAACAAACCATGGCAGCAGGCCAACACCCCTCTGCCACAACTTTCTGCAGCTGCAGCCAGCTTGTCAATGCCCAGCCGCGCTTCTGCACCTGTGCCCTTGAGCCCTCGGCATGTGTTGGTGCTTTCAGGGCAGGGCTCATTACTGCTCTCTCAGCCGGCCGAGTGCAGGCCAGGAGCTCTCGGTGCCCCATTATCCAGGCCCAGTGTGGGGTTGAACTAAGCAATGGCCATCCCCCGTCAACCGTGGCCTGTCCTGGGACTCCTGCCAGTTACCCGGAGGCTGTTCGTTGCCCTGACCGCCAGGATGCTCCTCGGGGGAGTGCAGCATCCGGGCCAAACCCAGAGAAAGGTATCCATGGGGGATGGGGTTCTGGAACGGAACCCCAATGGATACCGGGGCATTCCTGTACCCTTCTTGCTTGGGGAAGTGTTCGTCATTTGGCACTAAATAGTCCAGAGCTAACCAACAGTCTAATCTGAATTCAATCCCCATGCAGCAATGCAGCGGTTTCTGCTGTGGAAATTTTTGGTGACTTGAGACCTCCTTGTGGTAACATTAGTTCCCCTGCCCCAAGGCAACCCCCACCACGCTTGTCTTGCACTTCCATGTTTGAAGAAACCATGTGAGGAACAATGTAAAGAGGCAGATGATCCACTTTCAACTCTTCTTTATGGGCACCCACGGACAGCGGATCAGGGTGGGTTGTGCTGAAGGCTGCTGGAAGGAGACAGAGGCAGTGGCGGACTCAGGGTATAGGGCCCACCAAATCCACCATCCCCTTGCCCTCCGCCCAACCATCTGCCACTCATGCAACCTGCATCATCTTGCCTAATGAATGGGCCACCCCTGAAAGGGGGTGAGCAGGGTGTTCTGGGGATACATGCAGGAGTCCAGGACGTGTGTGAGTGTGGAGTTCATGTCTGGATCATTGAGCAGAACGGTGCCATTTCAATGTGTTTGTATGTGAGTGGATGTGAGGGCTGTTGTGGACTTCAGCCTGTGTGAGCCTGACCACCCGATCTGTCGCAAATCTAACATCCAGCTCGGTGGACCTGATGTCTTTAGGTCACTGTAAGTCACTCGCCACCAGTGATGTAATGCAGGGGGAACACGGGGGAACTCAGTTCCACTAGTTAAAATTAGGGCTGACTCCACCCACTTCACTCTCCCCCCTCCCCCTCCCAATTCCTCTGCAAAGAGCTTTTCTTCTTGGTTGGCCGGCACTCAGAGGGTTAAAGGGAGCGACTCCGGATTCCTAGGGGGGCGAAGGCAGTGATGTCATTCAGGGGGAACGGACCAGAATGGCCGTTCCGGATCCTAACGGGCTCCGTGGCTGGTTCCGGGTTCCCAACAAGTGCCAATCGAAAGTGAGTTCCTGTTCCTAAATCATTTGAATGACACCACTGCTCGCCACCCTACGTGCTGTGCTATGGTTGCCTAGTAGGCATATGTTTAACTTACCAAAGGTTCAAGGAGAGTTGCAGTGTCTTTGATGGTGGGATATAGCTTGGGATAAGGGGTTCCCTTCTTTCTCAGTCTAAAAGTGAATCGCTGCACAGTTTACCATCCAAGCGGTGCCTGCATCACTCATTCTTCCAAACCAGTTATATGAAAATAGGATCATTTCATAGCACAGTTGTACATTTCATTCACAATCACTGCTATTTCCATCTCAGACAATTTGGCATCATTGCCTCGGACATGTGAATAGCCTGAATCCACGAGCAGCTGCAGCGGTTTGGTTCTTGCAGGTTCTGCACAAATGGGGAGAAAAATGTCAACCCCCTACCCCCCCCCAAAAAAAAAAAACACAAGGGCAAGAAAATCCTTCTTGGTGATTTTGTAAATACCATGCAACCTCCTGCTGCTCAGAGAATATCTGTCTGATTTTGATCTCTTTTCCAGGTTTCTCACACAGCGTTAGTCAAGTTTGAACCTGAATGTTATTTGATGTTATTTTTGGGATTCATCTGCTTGGGACCGGATGGCACTGTGTATTCCAATGCCAGGAAAGCTCAACAGGGCAGCAATTTATGCGGTGACAGTTTTCCATGACGTTGTGTGTTCTTGCAGACTAACCCACTTTTTCCCCAAAATTAAGCCATTTTAACTTAAGCTAGCTGTATGGAACGGTATTGTAATGCAGAAAAGGAATTAAGAGTGCCGTCCTCAAGGCCAGCTGGCCTGTGTTGTATCCAGTGCAGCTTGGTAGCGGAGCAGGGCCGTATTAACCCATGACGGCCCCCCATGCTTTCAGGTATTTGGGCCCCCTTCTGAAATGCTTCAGGAAAGATCCCGCCACACTAAATGGAAGCCCCTGCTGGTTAGGTAGGCAGGTAATGCAGAGGCGGAGGAAGGGTGTAACCTGGGGTGGCGTGAGCCATGGGTACCAGCAGCGGCAAGGCACCATTGCATGGAGTTCGCATGCTGTCTGGCCCTCCCTCCCTCCTTGGCGTCCGTTCCACTCCAAAATGGAGCTAATCCGGGTGCAGGGAAGCATGGCTGGGCGATGCATGGGGCAGGGCGACATGCTGGGGGCGCGGTTTCGTCGCCCTGCCATGGGCGCACTCGGGGCTCCGTTCGTCCCTGAGGTAATGTTCTCCTCCCCCCTTAACAAATAAGGCCTACACAACTCAATCACGTTTCCTATTGCCTTGTGACAAAACACACACACCCATCTTTGCAGCCAACCCCCAATCTTAGGCAATCCAGGCTTGGTCCCCGGCTTGCACGGAAGCACCCCCACTCTGAAGCAGCAAAAAAACAGGTAGACATCTGAGGGGCAAAAACCCAGAAAAGCCAGACACTTCTAAGTTGTTTCGAAAAGGGGAAAAAATCTCACAAGCAGACGCAGCCTTGCATGAAAGCTCCCTAGTGATGCAGCCTAGCTCAATCCTGGAGGTGGGGCTTGCCCCACATGGTTCTTGGAGAGCTCTGCAAGCCTCTTCTTTGCAAAGTTGGGCTTGCTGTAGGCTCTTGCCGGCTGGAGGGCCGGATGGGATCTGGAGACCCATGCATTAGGCAGACAGATATGCAGTCTTGATGGGCCCTAGTCCCTGCAGGGCCCCTGGGCTTCAGCCTACTCAGGATAATACTGCCCTGCTTAGGGGCCTTCCCGGAGCAAGGGCACATTCGCGCCCTTGCCCCAGGGGAGGCTCCTGCCTCCCCTATGGGTTCCTCAGAACTGCGCCTGCTATACAGAGAGGAGGATGCCGCATGGCTCGAATTGGCTGCATCCCAGCTCCGCCCCCCTCTCTGGGCCAGCACACCTCCCGGCTCTCCTACCTCTCACCCAGTTCCAAACCTGCCCAGAACCACTCTTGCACCAGCTGAGTTTGGCTGGCACACAAGTGGAGTGGTGCAGCCATGGGCTGGCACCACTGGGCTGACACTGCTGCTAGCGTTGGCCCAAAGGCACCCGCGCTGATGCGGGGGTGCTAGTCGGCATCCCCGCATCAGCACTGGTGCTGTTGGGCAACGCAAGTGACTAGCGTCAGCTCAATGCAACATCTAAGATTGCACCCTAAACTAGCTGGATTCTGGCCTACCACAGTGCCTCCACGTCTCCCCACTGAAGTTTGAGATAATCCCAGGAATGTGGTTGGAGTTGCCAGCATGGAAAAAAAAAAACCCAAACCAGCAGTTCTCCAGACAAGTGCAGAAGTGCTTTCCACAGATATATAGCCAGTACACAATGGTTGAGGGATTGGCTGTAACCCACAGCGCAAACCTAAATTGCGCACAGCATCGAGCAACATTGTTGCGTCAATGCTACAAGTGCAGACGGGGGGGGGCGAGCAACACCCCCGTGTCAGCACTCCAGCTCTGAATCTGACACTACTCGTAGCATCGGGTTCAGAGCGCTGATGGAGAGCTTCCCTTGCACCGACCAAAGCCGGTTGGCGCAAGGGAGGCTCTATTCCATATCGGGATGGTGATTGGTGGGAGGGAGGGAGGCTGGGGGCGGGACTTAGGCAGGTCATGGGCAGGCTCGGGAGGTGGCCATATGGCCACATCCTATGCCCATATGTGAGGCTGCGCAGCCCTGATTCAAGCCATACGGTCTCCTCGGATCTGCGCCTGCTATTTAGTGGGCGCAGATCCAAGGAGCGCATAGGGGAGGCACGCTTCCTTGCCATGCGGGGGGGGGGGGATCCAGCCTCTCCTATGCAGCGTCAGATATGGCACTGCCAAGTCAGCCTCCTCATTCCGGCACTGCATAGGATTGCGCCCTCAGTGGCAGAGCACATGCTTTATATGCAGAATGTCCCAGGTTCAAAACACAGCATTCTTACATAAGGGAGAGACAAGTTTCTGACTGAAACCCTAGCAAGTCATTGTCAGGTAAATAGATCAATGGTCTTTCTTAGTGTAAGGAAGCTTCCTACAGGCCCCTCAAGATGCCAGCTAGCTTTCTTTGTTTCCTGATATATATTTACTTGATCCACTAATGTTATAGATACCTCAGAACATACAGCAAGAGTAAAGTAGTATATCCTAATTACATACATTTTTCTCACAACCTAATCAAGTTATCATACTAAACAACACGTATCTCCAACAACCCTTCATACACTTTCCATTCTCCCTCCTCCAGTTACTATAATCTGTTTCCATTAACACTATTCATCAAATAGCCGTGTATTATTAAGGGCCCAATCCTATCCAATTTTCTGGTGCTGATGCAGCTGCAATGCAGCCCAAGGTAAGCAAACAAATGTTCCCTTATCTTGAGGAAGCCTCTGTGACTTCCCCACCCCGACAGAATGCAGCACACACCCCATTGGGAAG
Organism: Lerista edwardsae; assembly: GCA_029204185.1. Taxonomy (NCBI): domain Eukaryota; kingdom Metazoa; phylum Chordata; class Lepidosauria; order Squamata; family Scincidae; genus Lerista; species Lerista edwardsae. The sequence goes on along the minus strand of JAJKFI010000065.1, from coordinate 8,710,192 downwards.
GCTACATCAGGGCTGGAAAATTGGATAGGATTTAGCCCTAAATCATTGTTCTCTCTTGTATGCAGAAAGCCATTAAGAGCGCAATCCTAACCTAGAGTTAGGCTGGCACAGTTAGGTCAGCAAAGTTTGGCTGGCACAAGGGCCACTGTAATGCGTGTTTGCACCAATCTTGGGATCAAGGAGGATGGCACATGTCTGGGTGCTGGCCTCCCTGACTCTGAGTGTGGTCCAAATATACTTTACGGTGTCCCTTGTGCTGGCCAAACTTTGCTGGCCTAATTGTGCCGGCATAACTGCAGGTTAGGATTGCGCCCTAAGTGGTTTCCAATTATTCACAAAAGTGTTTACTGACTTCTCTTTAGTAAAACAATAAATTTATCCATTTCTGTGAAGTCCAGAACTTTTACCACCATTCTTTGATCAAAGGTATTAATGTATTTCTCCAGTGTTGTGCATAAAGTGTTCTCGCTGCACTTGTCATATATAGAAATACAAGTTCCATTTTTTAATCCAACAGTTCATCTCTCATACCTAACAAAGAAGTTTCAGGTTTCATTTGCAAATTCGTTCTTAAAATCAGCTGCATCTGTGTATGCATCAAAATCCAATACTTTTTTTGTTTTAGAACATGTCCACTACATATTGTAAAAGGATTCTTCCTTTTTTTTTTTTTACATTTCCAACATCTATTTGACACATTTCTATACATTTTGGCTAATTTACTTGAACTCATATACCACCTATATATCATATATCACATGTACCACCTTATAAACTTTTTCTTTAATATTAACTTAAAATAAATTTTAATTTTTCACCATTTTTTCCCATTTTTCCATATAAATTTCATGACCCTCATGGATCCCAGCTAGCTTTCTATTATATACAAGTTGGTCCTCCTTGTCTGCAGTTTCGGGATCCATGAATTTGACCGAAGGCGCAATCCTACCCTGGAGTTAGGCCAGCAGAGTTAGGCCAGCAAAGTTTGGCCAGCACAAGGGACACTGTGAAGTATGTTTGGACCACTCTCAAGCAGAGAGGCTGCCGCACAGATGTGCGCCATCCTCCCTGACTCCAAGAGTGCTCCAAATGTGCTTTACAGTGTCCCTTGTGCCGGCCAAACTTTGCTGGCCTAACTGTGCCAGGTTAGTGACCAACACTCCAGGTTAGTATTGCACTCCCAATGTTGGTCTGGAGGGCCTCACTGTACCTCCCAGACCTGAGTCTTCCAGTCATGTTGGAAGGCCTTCTGGGGTGCACGGAGGCCACGTACGACATCCCCATGCTTCAGAATTCTCATTTAGCAAAAAACCAGGAGTGTGCTTCAGAAGGCTTCAACTGGACTTATGGGAGAAGTGCACCTTCCCTTTGCTTCAGAAGGCCTCCTGAAGCCTTCTGAAGTGCAGTTCTGTTTTAGTGAAAAGCAGGTTTTTCAGCCTCCCCACACCTCAGAGCACATCTGGACGTGACTGGAATGCAGGCCGAGCCCACAAATTTAATTATCCACAGGTTTTTGTATCTGCAAGGGGGTCCGGGGAACATCTGATTCTGAGGATACCGAGGGTCAGCTGTTCTAAACTTTTCCTTTTGTTATACTGTGCAGCACCAATGTTCTTTCAACTGCACAATCAATACTCAGTGTTTCCTATTTCTTAGCACAAAATCCTTCAGCATTGATAAGCCCAGGCTTCTAAGGATGAGCACAGCACACACTAGCAATCTATCTGTCTTCACATTTATCCCCTGGTGTCAAAAGGTAACACCCTGCCTTTCAAAGTAATTGCACCTATTAAACCCAATTTGAGTGATATTATCATAGGAGAGGAGACACAAGTCAACGCATCTCACGAGAAATGCTTTGTAGGGAAGAAAAGCATGTTCAATAATCCACTGAAGAGGCTCACAGAAGCATACAATATTCTGGGGTTTTTTGGGGGGAGGGAATCCACAACAGTGTGGATCAGGTTTAACCACAGATTTTACAACACACCTGCACTTGATAGATGTTTAAAAAAATCTGAGCACCTAACCGGGTGGTACCAAGAGAACGTATCAACTACTATGGGTAGTACTATGGGGAACATTAATCAAATCTTTTTTTAACTTTGTTGCAGCAAAACCACTGATGTGCCCCTATCTTTAAAAAGGTGTCCCCAGAATCCACGGTTTCAGGTATTCGGGGGGGGGGCAGAACGGAACCCCAGAGGATACCGGGGCATCCCTGTATTTGTTTCACTTAAATGTCTGTTGTAATCTGTTTAAGTTCACTGCTGCTTCTTGGGGTTTGTATTTTTCTGTTTTATAGTAATAATCTATGAGCTATTTTGAGACATCCTCCCCAAGTTGAGGAAAAAGATTATCGAGGTTTATGCTCCCCTTTCTTCCCCCCCAAAAAATTAAGCCCTAGTTTGTTTTATAATTGTAGGGTGCTTCTGTGCTCAAATGGTCCCTCATTGTGGGGAGTTCTCTTTTTTTCCAAACAGAAGAGGAAAAAACAATCTTGGGGAAAAAAATTAGCCACAGTTTTCTTATTTTTACAACTCTGAGAAAGAAAAAATATATATATATTGTAGCCAGGTAAGATAATTGTTCTCTCTTTTTTTTACTGTTCATTTTTCTATTAAAAATGTGTAAATGTGGCATATTGTCTGCTGAAGGCCAAATTCAGAATGTGTTTGTAAAAGACTATTGATTCCCTGACTTAATCTGACACTGGCATATAATTTACTACATTAGGACTTCAAGTCTAGACACAGTTTAATGTTATCTACATTCACCTTTCGGTTTTGAGGTAATTGTAGAGCAACTTACCCATGAATAGGAGGCTCAATCAAAATGTACAAGAAAAAAATAACTAATTAGGTATTGGAGTCACAGGTGATAAACCTACCTTGTGGCATGCTGTTTGCCTAAATGAGTTTGGGGGCTGTAATTCTCGGATTGCTTGCCTATAAGTAATCCCACTGACCAGAAATGGGCTACTTATGAATGAGTGAGTTTGGAATTCAGCTTTAGGGCATATATTGCTTCTCTTCTTTGCTGGGGATTGGGAGTGCTCAAGCTTACCATTTGGGGCAATGATGTAGTAGGGTGAGGAAGTCGAGTTTGATGGATAGAATTTGAAATCAGAGGAACTCTGGGTGAATTGATCTAGATGGTGCTGTCACCATGGAAACTGGCATTCCCAAGTTATGTCTCCTACCCCCAACCATATCATTTAGAACTCACTAATCCTAACCTTTGCAGGTGGTATATAGCCAGGGTGAAGGTCACATGATCAGAGGACCAAGAGTGCACAGGAGACAGCACACTTGTGCTGATGTGCTCCCAATGAGGCCTGCAGTCCATGGCTACAGTAACCATCTGCAGCAACAAATACTGTACCTGGGAAGAGAACAGCCCCTGATCTGGAACTCTGAACTCATAGATAGCAGGTGGTAAGGAGCATGTTACTCTGTGTTGCTGTTCCCCTGAACCACACGTGGCATTGTGTACAACAGGGTACTATTTATAGGTGAGGAAACTTGCCACATTGATGCTGAAATCTACAGGAGATTACAGTAATATTTAGAACAGCACATTGGGGTGGGAATACCTTTTATGCCATTTTCTATTCCATTATTATTATGGCTCTTGTTTTCTTGAAGACAGTACTTCGTAGTTTCCCATTTGGTGGCTGAAGTAGCAGGAAAAGTAGGATATGCTTCTGCTATACTACACTGAAGAAACTGTTTACCTGACCTGTGCTGTTTGGTTGCTTTGCCAGGCATTCAGCTATATCATCTTTCATTGGGTTGCATTTCATAGTGGAGATACATAATTAGAGAAAGAGTCTCTGTCTCTCATAGCACAATCCGAACCTGAAGTTAGGTCAGCACAGTTAGGCCAGCAAAGTTTGTCCAGCACAAGGGACACCATAAAGTATGTTTGGACCACTCTCGGAATGGATGGCCCACATCTGTGAGCTGGTCTCTCTGATGCCAACAGTGGTCCAAACATATTTTACGGTGGCCCCTGTGCCGGACAAACTTTGCTGGCTTAGCTTATGCCAGCCTAACGCAGTTTAGGATTGCGCCCTCAGATTCGGAGAGGCCATCACACAGATGTGCACCATCCTCCCTGACCCCATGAGTGGTTCAAGCATGCTTTACAGTGGCCCTTGTGCCAGCCAAACTTTGCTGGCCTAACTGTGCTGGCCTAACTCCAGGTTAGGACTGTGCTCTCAGTCTTCACTGGTGGAACTGAATTGGGATGGTTATTCTGGCAGTCTGACGGAAGTCAAACTGTGCCTATAAAAACAAAGGGAAACATTTATATCCCCACACAACTGGCAAGGCATCCATATCTAATTGCGAGTCTGATTCATGGCACCCTGTATGCATATGCTATGTGCTCATCAAAGTGACTTGAGATCCAGCTGGGCTGGTACCTACAATTACTTCAGAAGGTCTGCTGTGCTGGTTAATTTTTCTCTAAGCTTTTTTCCTTCCCCACTCCCTGTCTACATGTAGCTTAGTTAAGTGCTACAATGACGCTGGGTGAATATGGAACAGTCTGGGACAAATACTGTCTCATAGCGCTGTGTCTGCGTCTTGAGAACTAACTAATTAGTCTCAGTAGACTTTGAATCTCACTTAACGTTGCTTCATGTTTTTGTTCCTTGAACTGTCAGTATTTTCTTTGGGTCTGCTGAGAGCCCATCTTTAGAAGATACATATCCAAAGAAATCCAAAGGACCACAGTGAAATCCTCTTTTTTTCTTCTTCCTTAGTCACAGATATACTGCTTCTAATTGTATGTCAAGTTCTTCTTATGATCAGATATATACAAGGACTTCATCATTGAGCTTTTTCACTTGGGGATTCTCACAATGACTCATGAATAGCCTTCTAGGATATTTCTCTTGAAGCTGAAGTATCAAAACTAAGTACTATGTTTCATATTTCCTCAGGCCAACATGAGTAGAGCATAGAGAAATTATGGGTTGGGGTGCTAGAAACATTAGCAGAGATGTTCTCCTAGACACCACGTACAATTTCTCAGCCATGGACCCCCAGTGAATTCTGATTACAGGTGGAGCCTTTTTATCTGTGAGGGTTTCATTCCTGGACACAGGTAATTATGCCTGATTTAGCCACAGACACTCTCTGAACCTGACCGGAGCTATGTGGGCCTCAGAAAAGGCTCTGGAGGTGACCGGAGCATAGGGGTCTGGGGAACCCATATTGAACCAAATTCCTGCTTGATGATGTCACTTCTGGCTATGATATCACTAACAGGTTAATGACATCACTTCTGGTGGGCCCCAAAAGGAGTGCCATTCTAAAAAGTAGGTCTCGGTCTAAAAGGTTTGAGAACCACTGCTTTATAGCATTGGTGTGTAGATTGTTGCAATCGGGTATATTTGAACTTGGAAATCTATTTCTTCCCTTTGGTTTTCAGTTGAAATTAGTTACTTGTTACGTATAAGGATGTCTACTGAAAAAAGGTAATCTGTATACAAGAAAAATCTTATGTTTCATTCACTGCTATTTGCATGGTAAACAATTGGCTATGTTTAAATTCAGGATTCTCTCAGACAAATTATTTTGTGTTACAAACTTGCTGTGTTGCAGGGTTTTTTTAATCAGTTTTTGCAGCCTTTGAAATGCATTTCTTAATTGGAAATGGAATAAGTGGCTTAAAAATTCCTGTACAAGCAGCAATTCTTGTTAATATTTTCCAAATAACTCTTGAAAGGAAAATCGTGGGGATCGAGATGTCTTAAAAATGGCTGTTGAATAAAGATGAACAGGCATAATGGTAAACCAAGAGCTATTAATTTACTACTGATCAGTTCTCAAAAACAGACCGAGTGAAGGTGTTTAATATAACGTTTATTTTTCCAGATGATGTACTGGTGGATTAGGTGAACTGACTCATCATTTACATGAGACCACTGAGACTGGGGTGTTATTGATTCAGACAGTCCTTGGCCTCATGGATAATGCCTGCTTTAGCAATGAAAACGGGCTTTTCAGCTAGCCTTCCCCCTTTCTGCATCTCTGCCTTTTTGACAGCAGTGGAAACAAAAAGATTAGGAAAACAAACCATGAGTTAATGCCAGCAAAGTCACCCAGCTTTACTCAGTCTGCTGGTTTTAATAGTGCTGGAGGCATTTTGAGAGAGAGAGAGAGAGAGAGAGAGAGAGAGAGAGAGAGAGAGAGAG
>JAJKFI010000065.1:8680741-8700405 GCA_029204185.1 Lerista edwardsae | reverse complement strand
GAGAGAGAGAGAGAGAGAGAGAGAGAGAGAGAGAGAGAGAGAGAGAGCTTTATATTATGGGTGCTGAACACTCCCACACTCCCACACATGTTAAGAATATCATGGAAGGGGTTTGGAAATATGGTTCAGAAATCAGAAACGTTTGGGCAGGGCTTCAAGGGATGTGACTTGAATGCTTTGTTCAAATCTTTATCATCTTTATGCCTGATGTTTCCTGTTCTCATTGTACTAATCTCACAGCACAATTTTAACATACATGCTATGCTATAACATACAGCCATGCTAATGAAGGGTGAACTGCATGCTGTGGTGGGGGACAACCAGAAGGCCAATGAGAGGTAAGTACTTTTTTTATTTACCCTACAGTAGGTAATTCTGGCCACCTACGGGTCTCCTTGAACACACACCATCTATGTAGCTGGTGTACTTGGAGATGGTGGAACGAGCCGAAAAATAGGGATAAGATCCAGTATGCACTATCCACCCCCTCCAGCCCACTCCCCTGCCCCTCCCCAAACTGCCCATGAATTGCCCCCTCTTCATCTTAACAGGGCCAGCAGAGTGTCCAAGTGAGACTGGCATGTGCACAGACCCTCTGGCCGTTTCTATCAGTCATTGTAATTGTATGTGAAGGCAGCCTACGGCAGTCCCTTTTTTGGGATGTCAGGATTGGGCTGTTTGTCTCCATGCCTCCCTCCATTCCTCCTTTTAGTTCCAGCATCCTTTCAAAAGAAATAAGAACATAAGAAGAGCCCTGGTGGATTAGATCAAAGGCCCATCTAGTCCAGCTCCCTGAATCCCCACAGTGGCCCACCAGATGCCTCAGGAAGCACACAAGACAATAAGATGCCTGCATCCTTTTGCCACTCCCTTGCGCCTGGCATTCTGAAATAGCTTACTTCTAATGCAAGGAGGTTGCACCACACATCATGACCTATAGCCCATGCTACATGAACAAGAATGCAATGCAGGAAACAACATAAATGGGAGAAATTCTGATTGCATTGATTTAATATGCACAATGTATTCTGATCAGAGAGTGTAAATTTCAAGGTGCAGGATTTGGAACCCAAAGGACCTGTGTGGCTCCCCACTTCTGTGGTTTCTAGCAGGTGATCTGAAATGGTACAATAGCCATAACAGGTGTCAATTAAATCTGTGGCAGTGGCCAAGAGACTCTATTCTATTGAAGTAAATCTGAAGATAGCTTCTATAGCTCAAGTGCATTTTTTTGATAGTGAAAAAAAAAACCATATACAGTAAGTTCTTTCCAATTATTCTCAGATGGATCAACATGGCATAAAATAGTCCCCAGATCAGTATGAGACATATTTGAAGCTGAATCCATGCTGACAGAGACACGTTATCACTTCAGCAAAATGCTTGCACCACCTCATTTCCTATGTCTTGATTATCTTTTCATAAATTGCAGGCTCCTGATAAGATGAGTTTCACCCTGCCTCTTGTTTTTGAACGTGGCAACTGATATCAGTGAGTAATGGAGCAAACAGAGCAATCTCATATGGAAGCCACAAAAAAATTCCATTGATTGGGGGAGCAAATCAGCAAATTCTCTGCATGAAAGGGAAAGTCACACTCCAGAACTTGATTTGTTGCAATTATCTCCTCCATAGTAATAGTTGTGAAGCTCTAGCGGCTATTTAGGTCTTCTGTGCACTTGAGTTTGTTTCTGTTTTCTCATGAAGAAACCTGTGATAGATTGTTTGCGTTGGAGGTGGTTACGTTGGGTACACACTGCCAACTGACTTACTCCCTTCAAGGTGCTTGGAGGCACTTTAAACCCACTCTACCAGAATAAACTTCTACTGCAGATTCTCAGCCCAATCCAATGGGCACCTTCTGCCCATGCCACCAGTGCTGGGCAGAACATTTTGTCAGCAGAAAGCCCATGCCATCAGTGCTGGGGCTGCAGTGACAATGTGGGCACACAGCCGCCACTGGAGGAGGTGAGTTGGCATGGGGGTGGAATGTGCATGTGGATGGTAAGGAACAAAGAAGGGCCTGCAGAGGCGGATCTACAGGGAGGGCAGAGCTCTAAGTTTTGCAAGGAGCCTTACCCTGTCATGTAAATCCCTCCTTTCCCTTGCTGCTATAGCCAGTAAGCAACGCCAATATGTTGCTTTTCCCTGTGAGGATTGGCTAAAACGGTGCAGGAGAGGAGTGATTTCCACTGCAAGGTAAGGCTTCTTGCAAAACGTAGAGCTTTGCCCTCCCTTAGATCTGCCTCTGAGGGCCTGGGGCCACCAGGAGGGTGGAGGTGGAGAACAGGGAGATGATATCCACAGCACTTGCATTATCAATATCCTAAGCCCCCTGCCAGGCTTCAACATGGCCCCTTGGGACCACTTGGACTTGCTCCAAAAAAAGAGTTGGTGCAGAGTGGAGTAGACCCCTTGGGGACTACGGCACAGTGGAGTAGGTAAGTAAGAATTTTATATACTTCTCCACTGGGCTGTGCTCTCCAGCTGGACCATGGGATGCAGCAGAAACTGCATCGGCAGTACTGAACCCCTCAGGCCAGCTGAAGATAGAATTGGGCTATTAGAAAGGGGCAAACATGTCTAAGAGGTTGCCAGCATGGTTAATTAGCGGAGTCAAGAATACTATGAAACACAAGGCACCCTTTAAAAACCAGAAAGCTTATCCAAATGATGAAAATAAAATTAAAAAAACCTAAGAGAGATGCATTCTTGTTGCCCAATTTTACTATGTCAATTGCTATGAGAACCTTTTTCTTGAACAACTGTTTATAAATATTCTAAGTATTAAAACTAAAGGTTTGAACAGATTGTTGAAACAGGAGGATGGGGGTGCTAAGACGTTGAATACACTCTTCGTATCAGTCTTCAGAAGAGTTTTGTTCTGTCCTGACCTCACACACGATAGGATCCCAGATATGTTCAAGGGAACAAGTTGATTTATTTGAATGCCAGCAATAATTCAGCCCTTTTATGTCTTCTGTTCCCCTCCCCAAGGTTCCACCCACATTTGCAAAGTGAGAATCCTTTAAAAGGCAGCCTATAGGCCAAAAACTGAGCATTCTGTCACCTTCCCTGCCTCAGTCAGTGGTCAGCATAAAGAGCTGGCTATGAGGGCTCTCCTAGACTGGACGTTGCAGTCTAGGAGGAAACATCTTCTGCAGCTCAGGCTCCTCACTGCCCATCAGAACGATGAGGACTAGGATCCTGAATTATCAACAGATAATAGTGTCAGATATCTGACCAGGCTTCCTGTTCTGCATCTGAGGCCTAGCTGTCACTTGGGGTTGGGACTGTGCCTCAGATACCAGGGAGTGCATTCAAAGAACGAAATTTAGTAGACATGACAGGAGATGGCATTCTAGAGATGATACAGAAATGAGAATTCTTTTCTCCAAACTTAAGTATCTTCCTATGGGGTTTATGACCACATTCCTTGAATTTAGTTTTTCCTGACATTTCACCTTTAACTATGATGAAGGGCCTTGTCAAAGCACTAAAATGCTCCCTAGAAACTACTAGAAGCCAAGGTGTATAAGCTCCAAACATATACAGATAGTAGGCCTGACTTAGAAATTTCCCCAGCCAAAGCCCACAAAAAGACCCTAAGCCTGGGCAATTCAAAATAAAACCTATCTCTTAGAGATATCCACTCCAGCTGGCAGGTACAGATATCCTTCCATGCTGCGCTGCACCTGCCCAAATTCCCTCTTCGATACAATGGTTAAAGGTACAGGCACTCTGTCCCAGTTTGTATCTGGTAACCCTAATTCTGAGTGAAGATAGTGCTTCCTCACTCTCCATTGTCTTTGTGGAATCATATAGTAGCCACATCTGATTGGCTATGTGGCACTGTGATCTTGTCATGCTCAAAATGTGATCCACCAATTGGATAGGATCACATTGTGAGGAAGGAAGCAACAGCGTAATGAAAAAAAACACCCCACAAATAATAGCAACAGAGTAGATGCTAAGAGGAAGAGTAAAGTGTAGACAGGCATAAAATGCCAAGCTTGAAGGGTGGGGGCTTGAAAAACATTGTGGGATCCCCTTGTGTAAGGTTACCAGATGCAAACTGGGATAGAGTGCCTATACCGTTAAGAGGGAATGGGGGCAGGTGCAGCTCAACATGGAAGGGTTTCAAAAGCTATACCTGCCAAGATCCCTCTTCTGTACAATGGTTAAAGGGATAGGCACTCTGTTCCAGTTTGAATCTGGTAATCCTACCCTTGTGTGCCATCAAAGCCACACACATGGGCAGACACACAACTCTCTTATAATGGCTGCATTCTTAATCACTGCAACCACACACATCCGACCCGCCGGCAGCTTCGGCGTCTCTCTTTCTCTTCAAGAACAGAGCGGGTAGCCTGCTCAGAAGCTCTCTCCTCCTGACACTGTCAGAGCCAGGCCACAGGAACAGCACAGACTGGGCCGAGCTTGTGAAGAACAGCAGGGTCATTTGCATTGCAATTCTGTCCTCGCCCCAGGGCCTTTTGGAGGATTGCTTATATTTGATCTCACCCTGTTACTTGAGGCAGGCAGGCAGGCAGGGAGAATTCCTTTCAGGCAGGCATAATGTCTCCTTAACTATTGTTCAGTGGTTAGCATAGAGAATGAGCTCAGGAGGCGGAGGAAAGAAATCCATCTAAAAAAATGAAGACTAGTGAGCCAGGCCAAGACTAAAAAAAAAAAAGGCACATTCTTAACCTGTGCAAAAGTCCTGAGATCTCATCTCTGTGTGCTCGCCCTTTCACTGGGGCACAGAGGATTTTTCAAAAGATAGAGGCCTGGAAGATGGTGAAAGCTGTGTAGCGAGTAGTCCTTTTACTCTGCCTGCTATGCCAGACTCCTGGGCTGCAAGCACATGCTTACTGGGGTGGATTCCCACTCATCAGGACTTGCTTTTAAAATCAGCATGTCCAGGATCTTAGGAGTAAGCAGGTTGAGATTTATGTATTTATTTGAAGAATTTATATTCCACCTTTCCCATGCTGAAGCAAATGGCCAAGGCAGCTAACATGGGCAGGCTAATCTAAACCACCATTCAATGGTGGTTGGTTTTTTTTTTTTTAACCAATATTCTGTATTCTGTGATTCACAGAATCCTGAGTCCCAGATTGAGTCCCACACTTCACAGTGTGGCTCTCTGCATGCAAGCCATCAAACTTCAGCAGGCAAGCATAAGTCAAGCCTGGACAGGTCCTCAAGGTCATACTCCGTTCTTTTGCCAGCAGGCCTTCTCATGCATTCCCATACTGGCTAATCAGCTCCACTGTGACTCCGTTCTGCCACAACAGGTACTGAGGCTTGTCACAGCCTGACATTCCATCTCCCATCCAAAACAAGACCACAGATTCTCCTGCTTGGCTTCAGGCAGTACCAGCAGCTCAACCATCAGTCCACACCTCCTATAGGTGATTTATGGGTTTGCGTGGGAGCCTCTCGCACCTATTCAAGGGAGGCACAAGATGACCTGCAGCTGGAACAGCAGCCTTTCCTTTTCTTCCTTTGCAGAACTGGTGCTACCAATGTATGATCCCTGCAGGATCATACATTCCCCAGATGCAGCAATATGTACCCCATCCTGGACGCTTATGAAACAAATAAATAGGTATGACTGACTTCAAACCTGGTAGCTCCATGTAGTTTCCCCCTGAAAATTCACCTGCTGACCCAATTCCTTTTGGGTCCAATCTGGGCTGGATTTCTTGGTCTTTTTTTGGCAGGCGTGGGAAGGGGAAGGACAACCAGAGCTCCCCTTGGCCCAAATGGTTTCCTCTTCCTTAGAGAAGATTCCCTGGAGTGTTGACATACTGAAAGCTAACTGTGATGGTTTTGCAAGATTATTTCTTGGCTGGCCCGAGATCTCCTGTCACTGGAGGGGGATGCATTTGAGGCAGCCAAATGCCGCCCCCTTTTACCTGACGATGCACCAGACTCTGCTTCTCCCACTCCCAAAAGAAAGGAAGAAAGGAAGAGGAAGTGTACAGGAGCCATTCTAGCCCAACGTTGTCTTCTCCTCCCCACATCCTCTTTTATTTCATGCCATTCCTCTTTCCCTTTTCCAATCAAGAGTGTGAGAGGAAGACAAGCACTTGAGGTAAGTGACTATATGGAGGTGGGCACCCCTAGCCAAACCACTGCTTAACTCGACCATCTCAGACAGCCTCACAAATGAGCCAGCTCTTTATTCATTACTGATACAGTTATTCAGATTTACTCCAACTTGGACTCTGTGATTGAGACCCAGGGCAGGTACACAAAGTACACTTGCATGGATCATTTGGGCCCTCCATTCTTTTGACAGTTGCGAAGTCTGGGTCCGTTGTGGTGGGTGCAGGCCAAGTGGGACATCTGCTCATGAATATCATCAATGGATCATTGAATGGAGTGAGGGCTATCCATCTCCTTAAAGGAAGTAATGCTTAGACTACTTCCCTCCCCGAAGATAATCTTGCCAGTTTATAGATTGATGTCCAATTTCCTCTTATTGGGAAAGTTTATTGACTGTACAGTGGCAAATCAACTCCAGCATTTTCTGAAGGCCACATCCTCCCTGACCCCTTTTCAATTTCTGACAGTAAACCAAGACAGATTTTATTGCCCTGACAATTCATTTGGAGACAGGAGGAATGCTTCTCGGTTGACAATCCTAGGTGTCTCAGCGGTCTTTTCACACTATAACCATGATGTCTTATTGCACCACCTGGAACATCTGGTAGGGGTACAGGGATTGGTATTGCTTTCCTTTATTTTCATCAGAGCAATCTCTTGATGCTTGTTCTGTCCCAAGGACATGGGATTTCATTGAGATCAGTTCTGTCTCTTGTGTTGTTAACATCTACATGGAAACTTTCAAGAGAGTTTTCTGGAATTTTGGGCTTTATCTGATGGCATCCAGCTCTGTGGTTGACAACCCAAAGCTGTTGCTACAGTGCTTAACTGGTCTTTAGAAGCTGTGATCCAGGGTAAACTATGATCCAGGGAGATAAGCCACCTGCTGGCTGTCTGGGCCCCGGCAGCAATGGCGGTGCAGTGAAGCGAAGATGTGCGAGAGCTACTTGCGGTGGCTATAGCGTGTGTCAGTGGCGCAGGTGTGCCAGGCGCTGGGCTGGGACTCAGTGCAGCTCTGTGCCTGCGACCACCTCACCAACATGCTGCAGCGCTACCTGCACAGTCTCAGCCACAGCTGCCAGCACTACTGCGAGCTCTGTGAGTGCTGTCCGGGGCTTGTCATGGTGCGGGGAGGAAGGCCGTGGGATTGCCACAGTGCCAGCCTGGTGGGGTGGGGGGAGAAGTAGAGCCATGAGGTGGCCACATTGATGGAGTGATGGCTGCGTGCTTGGGATGATGACAGGGTGATGGGACGAGCCAAGAAGCCATCGAGTGCTGGAGGTAGGAGAAGACAGCCACGAACCCTGGGGGTGGCCGAGTGACAGTGTGATGAGACAAGGCCCATAATGGGGGGAACGCACGTTCCTTCCCGGCTCTGGGAGCCAGCAAAGTGTGCGGTTCCCCCCCCCCACCGCTCAGGCAAAATTGCCCGAGCGACAGCGAGGGGGAGACACACACACCTTCCCAGCTCCAGGAGCCAGCAAAGCACATGGCCACACCCCCAACGTCATGACGTCACAATGTTGTGACGTCAAGGGGCATGGCTGCGTCAAGGAGCATGGCTATGGCTCCCCCAATGTCGAATGCAAGTCAGCGCCCCTGCACACTGTTGTCTCAGATTTTCATCGAAGAGCATCAAAGCTTATTAGAATTCATGTCAGAATTGCATTCCTCCTGTTCCCTTACCAATTAGCTATTGTGGCCAGGGGCGGACCTAGTCAAAATGGTGCCCGGGGCACCCAATAGAAGTGCGGCACCATGGGAGCCCAGGTCTACCCACCAGAAGCAGCCCTGGGGGAGGGAGCCCAGGTCTACTCACGGCTGGTCCCAATGGGTAGACCTGGGCTCCGGAGCCCAATGGGTAGACCTGGGCTCCGGAGCCCAGGTCTACCCGCACAATGTTGCGGGGGCCACTGGCGCCCCCCTAGACAGCCCCAAGATGGCGCCCAGGGCTCTTGCCACCCTGCCTCCCTAGATCCGCCACTGATTGTGGCCAACATTGCACCCCAAACATATATCATGTTACTGTATTTACCTGCATGGGGAAACTGAAACTGACAATCCAAACCTATGCAGAGTTTATCCTATCTCACAATCTGCCCCTGTAAGCTTCACTGAAAGCCACACCACTTTTGTGTGCTTTGGGCCACTGGCACAAAGTACAGGAGGTTCTGCGTCCAATGACAGCAGCTCTCAGTAGCCATGCTGGAGTAGGAAGGTCAGTGGCAAAGATGGTTTGGGGGAGGATTGTGGGTGGCTCAAGGCAGGGAGCAGGCTGGGGAAGGGTGAAATTTGGGGTGGGAAAGAGAAGATCTTGGTGGCGGCAGCATGCAACAAGATCCTTTCCTTTTTTCCCTGCCCCATACAGCCCCCTCAGTCTTCTCGGACTTATGCCAGCAAAAAAACATGGCTAGATCTGAGGAGACCCTGATCATCCCCCATAGCACGGTCACCCCATAGCATGCAGTGCACACTCTGTCAGCAGTACTGCATGCTGTGGGCCAGCACGGGATAGTGTTGGACCCTTAGTGAAAATATTGCATGGTCATCTGCCATTTTATTCCAATTTCACTTGCCAAAGCCACATCCTTTTTGCTATTCAAGAGGTTTGCAAAGCACTCCAACTTTTGGTCCTAAGTTGTCCAAAGTTTCAGTGGTGCTCAAAAGGTTTCTCATGTGGAATACTTTCTAATTGCCCTAATTAGCATTGCAATTGCTGTGCAATGGCCTTGAACATTGAACTGGAGGTACACTCCGTATTTTCAGGCGACACTTCTGTCTCTGAAACTGAGGTTACAATGCATTTTACAATGCACCAAAGACCCAATGAGTCCAAAACACCATTTGCTATGGTAGCAGTTAGTGCACTAAGGAGTTAAGGAATGCATTTGGAAAGATTAGTGGAAAAATCATTCTTTTCACCTCTTGCTCTATTATGTTTCCCTAGGCAAAAAGTTCAGCATTAGGTGACATAGGGAGCTGCCTTATAGTGAGTTGGACTAGTGGTCCCTCTAGCCCATGGGCTGGATCTGGGGTTTGAAGAAATCCTTCTTCCTCCCCCTCCGTGAATGGTGTTCTGTGGCTGAATAGAGTTTGCAAGCAGATCTGGTGGCAGGGATGCTCTGGGCAGTAGCATCTGCCCAGACATCCTTCTGCACAGCTAGCTGGGATGCTGGGCAATAGACAGGGCTGCCCAGAGCATCCCTGCCACCAGATCTGTTTGCAAACTCAGTGCCACTGTAGCAGAACAGTAACACTTAGGATATTACAGTTACACTTAGTAACACTTAGGATGGGAGGGAGTTTCTGGGATGCAGAGGTTTTTATAATGGTCTGCACTGGCTAGCAGCATCTTTCCAGGGCTGCAGAGAGGGGTCTTGCCCAACCCTACCTGCAGATGCTAGGGATTGATGCTGAAACCAACAGCATACAGTGTATGCATTCTATAACGAAGCTACTGCCCTTCTCCAAAGACACACAAGGCAGAAATCTGCTTCTCCCTTCCCCCTCCCGATGGCACAATGAAGGCAGAATTACTGCAATCACATGAACACCTGGCTTTTACTGTATTTCCTGCACATTCCTCCCTTCGATAATTTGTGATTGGAGGTTTCTGTGCACCAAAAAGCCCTGTATCGGGTTTTTGAACACTTTGAACACAAGGCTGTCAAACCCATTTCATACAGGGGGGTCAAATAGCATTCACGATGCCTACTGAGGGCTGGAAGTGATGTCATTAAGCAGGAAGTGAGGCAATAAGCATGACCAGAAATAAGCACTTTTTCACTTAGGAACGCATTAGTTGCAAAAAGAAGAGAAAATATGCGAATCTTGACCCTATTTTCAAGATATGGGAGAGCCCAATTATCAAGTGGGCTGCCCTTTCAGTAGTCATACCTCAGCACAGCACAGCAGCTCAGAGTAGCTGATGGTGGCGTTCAGAGAGCCCGAGGGCTTCCATGGGCTGCATCTGGCCCTTGGGCCTTAGGTTTGACACCCCTGGACTCTAACCATGTGCCTGTGTTCAATACTTGAATGTGAACATTGTCCATTTGCCCCTTTCGCTCTCCCTCGTCCCTGCCCTTCCTGCGGCTGACTGGGGGAAGGGAAACTGACACGACCAAACTGAGGACCAAACTGAGCAAATGGAACCTCCCACCATTTCACAATCAATCAATCAACATGTACTTATATACCGCTTTTCAACACAAAGTTCACAAAGCGGTTTACAGGCAAATAGTAATAATAAAATTAAATGGCTCCCTGTCCCAAAAGGCTCACAATCTAAAAAAAAAAAAAAGGCAGATCACCAGCAACAGCCACTAGAAAGACTGCGCAGGGGTGAAGAGGGACAACTATTCTCCCCTGCTAAACATAAGAGGAATATCACTTGAAAAAGTGCCTCTTGCCCAGTTAAATGTTTCTTTGTCATCAAAAGCAAACCGGCCAGACATACCTGTGGCATTTAAAAAAACTGGAAAGGCAGTCAGCCTGCCTGAAGCATGTCAGGGGGAAGGAAGGCAAAAGGCAAGACTGAAGGCTAACCAGTATCTAGCTTGATTGGATGTATGTCTGTGCTGCTAATTGTGAAACCAGGAGGAAGCTGAGATCATTCTGCAGGTGAAGAACCCTCTGGGGTTCATTGAGTCAAGTGTCTTAGTTCTATCTTTGCTATATTGGCGGAAGGCTTAATCAATTGATTTCTTGATTTAGGGTGGCTCCTCCAAGATGTCCATTTCTTTACTTAGAAATGGGCATGCAAAAAATGTCTCCTCCAGATGGAATCCCAAGCACGTCAGGTACAGCCAAGTCCCACAAGGCATCACAAAGCCCTAATTTCCTCTGCAATGCACCTTATGCCTTTGGGAGGTTGTGCTTCTCAAATACATCTCTCCACAGGGATGCAGATTCTTTTCAGAACTGTCCCAGTAGTCCGTCATCTGAATTAAATCATAGCTTATTCTCTGCATCAAAGCTCTTTTGTCCTTGCCTTTATCTTTTTTTTTTCCCAGTGAAATAGTAAAAATTTAAATTTGATTCTGCTTTAGTGGATTTCAGTGCAAAATGAACAAAAAAAAAGTTATCAAAGCCTTCTCTGTTCTTCAACAATAAAAATGCATGTCGATCATCTTCAGACTTCTGTGGCCTGAGTCACGTGTATCTCAGAAAACACTTTCAGGATTTCCACTTCATATTAGATGGTTGATCTTGCAAAGGCTTCCTCCAGTGGCTTTGATTGCTGTCAAGTGCTATATAGATGTGCGGTGAACCTTACCTTGGTGCAATCATATTTGTATCTGTGGGTCTTTCTGTATGACTGGGCACAGCTTTGTCCCCACACTGATGCCACAATTTAGCTCTTGTGCCACATGCCCTTCCTCCTGTAATTAGGAGGCATCCTGAACCCAAAGGTGAAGGCACCTGGTCTGAAGAGATCCCATTCTGCCAGGATCTGTGCTCCAGTAGGGCAAAGGGCAGGGCAGAACACCTCTCAAGAATGGTTCAAAACGGATGAAAAATCCTAGGAGATAAAAAGGTGTGGCAATGCTGTTGGGAGAGAAAGGATAAGAACATATTAGAAGATAAAAAGAGCCCTGCGGGGATGTACATACCCTAAACAGGAATAAGAATAATAAGATCACATTCAATTTGTCCACCAAATGATGCAGGAATGGTGGGGAATCTATGATCACAAGCAGTTCTGAGAAGTGCCCACAACATTTGTGCCGTCACATTCTGCACACAATCGCGACAGCAATTAATATAAAAAGTATCATTCTTTCCCATGCGCATATATATGCGCGTGCAAGGAAAAGCTGCACAGCAGCCACAGCCACACAAGATGATGATCTGTGCACAACAAATGGCAGAATGCACATTTATAGCTCAATAAACAGAATGTGCACAAAGGCCTCTCTGATGTGATGTGGGAAACACAACTCCCCCCCCCCCAATAGTACAGCACAAAATTCTGTTCACTTTCGAGCTTTGGTTTGAATGGCAAGCGCAGGATTCTATTCGCGTTACACCATCATTTAATTGGAAGACTATTTTGAAAGTGTTTTCGTACAACTTTGGAGGCTAGGTTTTAAGCAAAGCAGGCAAGTTAGTGTTGCATGTCTCAAACTGCCATTTCAGTACCTAATTGGATCTGGTCTTTCAGATTATACAAAAGCAACAAAAGACATACTACATCTCCCAATCACAGATGAAAAACTACTGGACATTAATAAAAAAGGCTATATTATTAAGTGGACAGCTCCAGGGACACAGCCATTTTCTGAAGTGGTGCATTTGCATATTGGGCATAATTGGCTGCCTGAAACTAGTAGATGTAATCAGACATGTGTAAATAATTGTGATTTGTTACATAGCAATCGATTTTTGATGCTGAGCTTTCTCTCCCTTGCTGAACCAAACACCAAAGAGGAAAAGGTTGGTTTTAATTATCAGCTTATAATATCTTGACTTTGCTTTAAAATAATCTCTTGCTCGCTCGCTCGCTCGCTCGCTCAAACACACACACACACACACACACACACACACACACACACACACACATCCATTTTGTAATCTGTTCTTAAAATAGTCTTGAGGAAATGGTAAACTGAAACCACTACTTTTGAGCAAATAAAATGTAGACCTAGCATGCATGCATGAGATGGACAGAGTGGACAGAGATGTTCTTTTCCCTCTCACAACACCAGAACCAGGGGACAGCCACTAAAACTGAGTGTTGGAGAGTTAGAACAGATAAAATCAAATACTTTTTTGATGTATGTATGTATGTATGTATGTATGTATGTATGTATGTATGTATGTATGTATGTATGTATGTATGTATGTATGTATGAATTGTGGAACTCCTTGCCACAGGAGGTGTTGATGGCTTTTGGCCTAGAAGCCTTTATATGGGGATTGGACAGATTTCTGGAGGAAAAGTCAATCACAGGCTATAGACCATGATGGGTGGTGCAATCTCCTTATTGTAGAAGTAGGCTACCTCAGAATGCCAAATGCAGGGGGCTGGCAATGAGATGCAAGTATCTAGTTGTGTGCTCCCTGAGGCATCTGGTGGGCTACTGTGAGATACAGGAAGCTGGACTAGATGGACCTATGGCCTGATCCAGTGGGGCTTTTCTGACTCTCGCAGATTTCATCAACAGTATAGCTAAGAAATCTGTGAGAGTCAGTGGTTTTCTACATAAATTGGGCTAAGTCAGTACAAGTCTGCTTGGAAAAGAAGAGGCACAGAGAGCTGATCTGCTTGAGAAATGAAAACCCAGGACAGAGAAGACTAGACAAGAAGCTGGACTGAAAATCTGTATAACATATGAATATTGTCCTAATTTGGAACACGGCTACAATAGGGAACGTTAGGCTTAGCTGAATGCGTTTATTCCTGTTTAGCTTTGTTGGAAGAGCAACGGAATGTCAACTAAAATAATAGAGGGTGTGGGTATATGTGATCACAACACTAGTAGGGAGATTCAGGGTACAAGCCTAACCTACTTTCCATAACTGATATAGAGGTGCCAGTGAGGCATGCACTGCATTGCCCTTACTTCTGCACTGGAAAGTTGGTTAGGATTGTGCCCTCAGTTTCTAGTTTCAAATGCTTTTGGATTGCTCTCTTCTGCTTCAACAAGACTTCCTATTAGCTTCTTTTCCTGTCTTCTTGTTTCTGTCTCTCTGCCCAGGCAGCCATGAACAGATGCTTCTCTTGTTTTATTTTGTAGTATAGTGTTCCTCAAACTGTGAGTAACAGTTAACTGGCATGTGGATGTTAACTGGCATGTGGATGCTGGCGAACCTGTGGAAATTGTATATCTGGATTTTCTGGGTGGTAAAAACCAGATGGGATTGTGAAGAGCTCCAGAGGGATCTCTCCAAACTGGGGGAATGGGCAGCAAAATGGCAGATGCGCTTCAATGTAGGCAAGTGTACATTGTGCATTGGGGCAAAAAATCAAAACTTCACATATAGGCTACTGGGTTCTGAGCTTTCTGTGATGGATCAAGAGAGAGCCCTTGGAGTGCTAGTGGTAAAAAAAGCCATTCATGGGGTAATTTAAAAGAGGGTTGAGAATAAAACGGCCAATATTATTACACCACTGTACAAATTGATGGTAAGGCCACATCTGTGAGGCCACATCTGTAAGGCCACAACTTGTACAGTTCTGGTCACCACACCTAAAAAAAGATATAGGGGAATCATATATGGGGTGGAGGGGCACAGCGCTCCAGGTGCCATCTTTAGGGGGGTGTCACCACTGAACCCCAAATTCTGAAAATTGTGAGTTTATGGCATAATATGGGCATGCTGTATACCGCTGGATGCAGAATTCCACCTGGAATTCAATGAAAAAACCAGAGCGTAATATCTCTATTCTCTCAAAAGTTATGGCCAAAAAAGTAAAAACCAAAAATAAAACTTCTTTTGAATAAATCGCTATTTTCAAAATCACGGTTTTAAGGAATAATACCATCATGCTGTATACTGTTGGATGCAGAATTTCACCAGGAATTCAATGAACTCCCCCCCCCCCGAAGTGTAATATCTTAATGCTAGCAAAGGTTATGGCCAAAAAATATATATATATGGGGGGGGGTAAAAAAATTGCCGTGGGCGTGTGTGTAAAAAAATTAAGTAGCCCCGGCTGCAAAATGCCCTAGTTACGTCATTGAGGGGAACTAGAGAAGGTGCAGAAGAGAACGACCAAAATGATTACAGGGTTGGAGCACCTCCCATGTGAGGTAAGGCTACCGTGTTTGAGGCTCTTCAACCTAGAAAAAGGCCCCTGACGGGGGACTTGATTGAGACATACAAAATTATGCATGGGATGGATAAAGTGGATACAGGGAGGTTATTTCCCCTCTCTCACAATACCAGAACCAGGGGACATCAACTAAAATTGAGACTTGGGGGAGCGAGAACAGATAAAAGGGAATACTTTTTTTACCCAGCAGGTAATTAATCTGTGGAACTCCTTGCCACAGGAGGTGGTGATGGCATCTGGCCTAAGATGCCTTTAAAAGGGGACTGGATAGATTTCTGGTGGAAAAGTCCAACAGAGGCTACAGGCTATGATGGTTAGTGCAACCTCCTTACTTTAGAGGTAGGCTACCTCGGAGTGCTGGATGCAGGGGAGTGGCAATGAGATGCACATACCTAGTTGTCTTGTGTATTCCCTGAGGCATCTGGTGGACCACTGTGATATGCAGGAAGCTGGACTAGATGGGCCCGTGGCCTGATTTACTGGGGCTCTTCTTATGTTCTTATGAGTAGGAACCCACTAGGTGGGTCATGTAGTACCTAACGCAGCCATATTGAAAACATGGGAAGATGGAACACTGGAAAGGGTAGAGCTGTGTGGTTGTTTTGTTTGTGTCAAGGTTGTAAATAGGGTTTTTTTTTCTAATTCACTTTGCTATTGGAAAATGACTAAGAAATAACTGTATGCTGTATAGAAATAGAAAATGCTATTGCTGCATTCTCAGGAAAGCAGCAGGCTCTGGCATCACAACGACAGCACTTCTAGCCATCACATCATTTCTGGTGGGTCCCGGACAAATTATCATTCTAAAAAGTGTATCCCAGTGCTAAAACATGTGATATTTGTGATAAACATTTGTGATAACTTATTCTAATCCCTCCAATACTGTGAGATTTGAGTCTCAACATGAGCTGAAGTTCAAAAGTTAACATTTACCTTCTTATGGCAATTTTTAGAGACACATTTCAGAAGGGGGGGAAGTAATGAACCTCCAAAGTAATTGGTAAAAGCCTGGGAGGAAATGTCCAGATGGCAAGTGAGCAGGAGAAGCAAGGAACAAACTACACAGTAAATCAAAATATTTGTAAGCTTGCATTGTCAATAGCATTCATGGGGAGAGGGCAGACTGATCAACATCTGAACAATAGTATGTGGGGAGCGACTTCAATGCTTTCTCCTGTATCACAAAAATGACACCCCTGAAGCTATTTGCCTTGGGAAGGAAGGTGCCATGCGTGCTGACGGCTGTGTCCCTCTCAGAGCAAATAATAGCTTCGAAGGGCAATTTTTGTCAGGGCAATCAGGTAGGGAGAAAGTGTTAACCACCCCTAATCCAGGCTGAGGGTGTGGATCTCAGTGACAAATGCACATGCTGGATCCTATCCCCCATTTTCCCACATGTCCTTTTCTCGACTTGTGGCAGCCACATAGCTAGCTTGGGTCTGAGGAGAGCCATAAGTGGAAGGAAGCCTACCCAGCAGTAAGTAAAAACATGTTTACTTAGCTCTGGATAGACTTCTGACCTCCCCCAACTAATGAATAGAGCGCACACTCTGTAAACATGTCATCAGTGGCCCGGGGATAGAATTGGGCTGTTGAGCACTGCTGTGTAAAATGCAGCTTTTCCTCTTGTTCAAATCTTCCTATTAAGCAGTGCTTCCCAAAGTGGTGGGTCGTGACCCACCACTCTGGGAAACACTGGTTTATGCCCCTTTAAAGGGCGAGGAAAGGGGGGAGACAGCAATGGGATCCCCAGGATTGTGCTGCTGCTCTGGCTAAAGGGGCTTTTCTGCATGAAACCAGGTCGTGGTCATGTTTTTAACGCATCCTGAGGATTGGGGAGACTTGTGCGGGGAGTCCACAGGACTCTCCACACCTCCACAGGCCAGTACTGTGAGGGGTAAATGTGAAAAAGCCCCTTTGGCCAGGGCAGCATGATTGGGAATGGCTCCTAACTTCCTTGTAGGAGCTTGGGAACCACTGCTATAAAGATTTACAAGTTAGAAGTTGGCCTATCAAAATCACATTTCGGGTTGATTCACACAACCATTTTAAATGTAGGAACGTCAACACGGTGACTGGAGCGTGTCGTGCAAGTGCAAGTGTGGTGAAGAATGCAACATATGTCCAGACAGATCGTGCCTCACCAGCCTCCTGAAATATCTTGAAAGAGTGGGTTGAACTGAGCAGTAGTGATTCATGAGCTGGACGTGTGTTCTGCCATCCCATCAGATTGGTTCAACCCATCATAATTCACCGAAATGGGCAAGTCATGTTCATGTCACACTGTAACAGATGATCATGTGCAGCAGCCACTGAAAGCTTTCGCTGAAGAGCTGCAGTTGAAACTGGGTAAGAGATCATGGGGAAACAACAGGTGTTTTCAGTGTAACCAGAATCATTTAAAGCTTAGATAACAGGCGGCAACTCAAGAAGGGTACAGCTTTTTTGATGCCGATGAACATATAAAGAGTAGATTAGTTTTACACTATGGTTTTACTAAATGAAGAAAAAATATAAACATTCCTATTAACCAAAAGAAATGATTCTAAACACTGGGGCTTTCATGCCTGGCATCTGATGTTTGAATTATCTGAGCTGACAGGCTGTGTTCCAATATATTTATTTCCACCCGGATAACACTGACTTTGCATCAGAAATGACGATAGTGTATGCATTTAGATGTACAGGCCTGGTTCTAAGCTTAAAAGCCAATGGGCATGTTCGACAAAAGATGCGGAGGACCTAGGCTTGGTCCTAGGACAGTGATGGCGAACCTTTTGGGCTCGGCGTGTCAAAACGTTGGGAAATGCTTAACTTGAGTCTGCTGGTGTGTCAACCCTCGCTCCCAAACAGAAGAGAAAATTCTTTATATTCATTTATTTAAAGAAGAAATACTGTCCAATCATGTGTCCAATCCTCCCCTTCCTTTATGTATTACATAAAGAAACTTCAAATAATTACAAAAATGAAAAAATGAGGTAAATAAACTCAGTTTTTGTCTGGTGCTGGGGACCACTGGTGTGTCACACCAAATGTTGTGGTCAACACGCGTGTCATAGGTTCGCCATCACTATCCTAGGAGGTGTGGCAGGGATGGTAAAGCAGGCCTCCACTGCATCCTAACCCCTATTCCAGGCCTGCCAGCATTACATGGGGTTACTTAGTTCTGTATCAGCCAAATAGCTAGTGCAGGTTCGAGTAACCCCAAGGAGCAGGCTGGTGCACTATAAGGGCATAAGGGAGTAAATGTTCCCTTATCCTATGGAGACCTCCCACCTGCTCAAATCCAACACTAGATAACAGTGTATGACCCCCAGCCCTGCTGTACCAGCATTGGATAGAATTGGGCTGTAAAATAGTTAAAACAGTAAATACAAAGAAGATCCCAGTGGATCACCTAAAACCAGTGATGTCATTCACGGGTGCCAGCAACCAGAACGCAGCTGGCGCCAGGATCCGGAACGCCGCGGGGACGGACGGGTGAGCTGTAGCTCCCCGCCCCCTTGCGGCACCCGGCAACGCCTCCCTGTGCCCGGAAGAGCTCTTTTGCAGAGTGATCGAGGTGCAGGGGCAGGAGGGCAGGCAGAAACAGCGCACGGAGTCTGCCGCGCGCTGCTTCTCCGTTCCCGCTCTCCCCGGAACTACCGGAATGGGGTACTGCCCTGTTCCGGTAGGATGACGCCACTGCCTAAAACTGTTAAACAGTGTCACCAAACTGGCAGGGGGAGGGCATAGGAAGGGCGGAACTGGGCAGGAGGGGTGGGATCCAATATGGCCCACTACAGCTGGCAAAATAGCTGATGCAGACTTGAGGAGGCCCATTGCCAGGCCAGCGCCCTTAACCCGGGGAAGGGGACATTCATCCCCTTCCCCTGCGGAGCTTCCTATGGCTGTCATGGCACCTATAGGATGTGGTAGTAGCCATTTTGGTACCATTACTCGTACAGAAACCTGGCACCTTAGGATTGGTCTGCTGGTCTCCTCCCTTTTTGCAACAGGTAGAATCCTGTAGAATCCAAAAATAGGTTCTTCCCCTCAGCAGTGTGCCACTCCTGCTGCCCCCAAGTCCACAGTCATACCCCCCCATGGCATAGCTAGGTCATTTGACACTTGGGGCCCATAAATTTTTAAAATCCCACCATATGACAAAATCATTCATTCCTTCTTTCACTCATTCATTCATATTTTTTTCACATTTTTATACTAACCTTCTTCCATGGAGCTCAGGGTGGTCTGCATGGTTCGTCCCTTTCTTTTGTGTACTTTAAAAGTTATCAAAGCCAGCAATTTTTACATGACAGTTGTATTTTCATTTTCAGGGTTTTTCTGTCCATCATGTTTGATACAGTAAAGAAATTATACTCCAGATTGTTTAATTGCAGTCTGCATTAAATTACCTTTCCAATGATATGTAACACGACAGTATTATTCATACATATCAAGGCTTTCACAATTTTGGCCACTAGTGTCAACGGTGCCACAGCTTGTTGCCCCCCTAAAGCTTGTTGCTTGGTGCAATTGCACACCTTGCACATCTTCAGCTATGCCTATTAAACTAAAACTAACACTGGATTGGACTTTCTTATGAAAATAACACTGGGCAGAAATATGGAATTTCAAAGTCAACATTTCATTGTGCTTAGTTAATTTGATATTTGATATTTGATATTTTTAGAGCTGTGGATTTGGGCAGGTGAAGGCAGGAGGCAAAGGAGAGAGAGAGAGAGAGAGAGAGAGAGAGAGAGAGAGAGAGAGAGAGAGAGAGAGAG
>JAJKFI010000065.1:8664901-8680731 GCA_029204185.1 Lerista edwardsae | reverse complement strand
TTGCTTAAATAAAATACACCGGATGATAACTAGCAAGCCACCCTGACTCCATTTCCCTTGTGACAATAGCTTTATGCTGCACCCATTATGAGAATACACAAAGCCTTTTTAAACATTCAAGTGCATAATTGGAGCCATCTGTGATTGCGTCTTTCCTTTATAAATTCTAAGCAGTTTGCATGTTGCCATGAAGATCAACCCAAATAAATTACATTTGATGGGAGAAGCGTTATGATCTCTGATAAGCTCTTTCTTATGGACTCAAGTCCCAACTTGGCCAGTTACCAATCTTTTGGCATTCTGTATTAGGCATTCTGCACCAACAAACAAATCCTCAAAATTCTTTGCCATGTTGATTCACTCTCACTTGGTGTCCAGAAAACCTGGATTTTTGTGATCTATATGCAGTAGGTAATTAAAACAAAACATTTTTGCATGTTTCTTCTTCTTTTGCATAATGTAAGCTTCAATCCTAAAG
Source organism: Lerista edwardsae (assembly GCA_029204185.1). Lineage (NCBI taxonomy): Eukaryota > Metazoa > Chordata > Lepidosauria > Squamata > Scincidae > Lerista > Lerista edwardsae. The sequence goes on along the minus strand of JAJKFI010000065.1, from coordinate 8,680,253 downwards.
GTATTTCCAAGGGTGTGAGCCCCACTGAATACAAGACTTGTTTCCAAATAAACATGCATAAGCTTGCTTTTGTAAAGGACTCTACAGAGAAGCAAAATATATACTAAGTGCTTTAGAGGTTTCATTACACATTCTTTGCAAACTGTCCATTATATCTCAGCCATGAGAGTGAGAAAGTTAAGAGTTTTTTTTAAAATGAGATTCTCAGGAATTCATATAAAATCCTGAGTATTTTTTTTCTGTAGAATTACACACATTTTTGATTATATGGTTACCTAGGACCAAACTAGGACTGGACTGCAAGGAGATCCAATCGGTCAATCCTCCAGGAAGTCAAGCCTGATTGTTCCTTGGAAGGACAAATCCTGAAGCTGAAGCTCAAATACTTTGGCCACCTCCTGAGAAGAGAGGACTCTTTAGAAAAGACCCTCATGCTGGGAAAGATTGAAGGCAAAAGGAGAAGGGGGCGGCAGAGGATGAGATGGTTAGACAGTGTCACCGAAGCAATGAACATAAAATTGGGCAAACTCTGGAAGCTAGTGGAGGAGAGGGAGGCCTGGCGTGCTGTGGTCCATGGGGTCGCAAAGAGTCGGACACGACTTAGCGACTGAACAACAACAACAGGACCAAACTACATATTACATAAAAGCAAGTAATTGGCCTTTCCATGCTTGCTTCCCCCCTCCCAAATAGCAATTATGGGAAAGGTTTTGATCCTTATCAGGACTAAGCATGAGGGAAGAAGGCTGTGGCCCTTTCCCCACATCATTAGCCCAATGCAGATCAACCTGCACCGCTGGCAGCTATTTCCCTGAGAGGAAGGTCTCAGATTCCATTGGCACCAACCGAGGCGTCCTTCCAGCACTGAAAAGGAACTGCATAACAGGCTTAATATAGTAGGCAACTTAACTCTTAAGATTTTTGGGAAGATGAAACATGCCTGTAGATATCATAGCCTGAAGGTAGCTTGCCCTTCTATGGCATCCTGGAAGATACACATTGTATAAAGACAGTAGGAAGGCCTTTGCTATAGCATGAACTACCAATCACCGAGCTGTTGTAACTATACAGCATCTTACACATTATTGCACTGGAAGGATGAGAAGTGGCTTTTCCACTGCTATGGTGGTGTGGGGTCGGAAGGATTGCTGGTCCTGGTGGTTCATATTCACACTTCCCACCCCCACCCTGCAACAGAAAATTTCCCTATCTTACAACACTTAATGGAAGCTTAGATTTGTTTGCTTGTTTCACCACTCATTTTTCCTACTTGGGGTTGAGCTTACAGTTGGATTACAGTTGGATTGTTGATTATGTATTTGAAGCAGTGCAAGTATTGGGGTTACTACTGTGGATCTGCCAAGGCATTTTAGGGCACAATCCTAACCTGGAGTTAGGCCAGCACAATTAGACCAGCACAAGGGACACTGTAAAGTATGTTTGCATAACTCTTGGCATCAGAGAGGCCAGCACACAGACGCGTGCCATCCTCCCTGTCTCTGAGAGTGGTCCAAACAAGCTTTACAACTTTGCTGGTCTAACTGTGCCGGCCTAACTCCAGATTAGGATTGCGCCCTAAAACATCCTTTTTAGTGACCTGAAGTATTTTCTGAAAACCAATGAGTTGTTTTATGTGCTGTTGTGTGCAGTAACACACTCTAGTTTTATATTTGTAATTACAGCCGACGTGGCTTAGAATTCCTTGGTTGTCATTTCACACCTCTCTCTCTCTCTCTCTCTCTCTCTCTCTCTCTCTCTCTCTCTCACACACACACACACACACACACACACACACACACACACACACCTCATTGGGAAAGACACCTCCCTCAAAAGCATGCACAGGGATCAAGTGGTCCATGGTACAACTCAATGGAATGATATGAAAGGAAGAGGAGGTTAAAGGTGCAACAATATACAATTTTTATTGTGGGGATAACAATATAATAAGAGGGTAGGGGAATCAAAAATAAAAATGCAATAAGATGTATTTAGCAATCACTCATACAACAATGCCCTAAGTGAAAGTGCCCTAAGTGGTTACTAAGAAGAAAGAAGAGGGAGAAGATCTTTACAAGGGGAAGGGGGACATAATGGGACAAGCAAAGGCGAGGAGAAGAGAGTCAGAGGAGAAAGGGAAATTGGTTTTCCCAGGAGGAATAGGGGTTAAGAACAGGGGGTGAAGAACTAAGCCAGATGCAAACCGATGGCCATTGTAGCCAAAGGGTGCAATTACCTGTCAGGTAGAAAAGTTGCAGAAGTTGCAAAGCCAGGAGGCAAAAATATAGGAGTCTCCTGTTGCAAAGGTGGGGAGAAAGGCAGAAAAGGATTTGTAAAGCAAACCCAGGAGACACAAGAGGTAGGTTCCAGGGAGGAAAGCAAGGCAAGGGAGTCGAGATTGCTTTTTTGGAGGAAGGGCATCTCTGAGAGGTGGCTCAGCAACTGGGGAGCAGCAGCTTACACCCACCTGGAGCAGCTGTTTTGAAGGAATGCCGAGCTCCACCACCATAGCTGGGTGCTCGCTGATTGGCTTGCCCCCCTCCCAGCCACAGGAGGCAGCTGCTGCCCTCATTGGGCATTTGGCCATAGGGGTGTCACCAGGAGCTCTCCTGGTGACGAGGTGGCTTCCAGAGAGCCATTCTGTCCTGGATCCAAAAGGAAAATGGATCCCCACCCTCCCTCCCTCTTTTGCAGTCCAAGATTGGCTGGTCGCCATATTTGGGGCCGGGTAGGAATTTTTCTGCCTGCCTGATTGGCTTTTGGCGGGCAGTTTTTTCGTCTACCCTGGACTGCACTGGGGGATTAATGAGGTGGGTGTCACATACACAGACAGCAACCTTGGTCGCTTTATTGCAGGTTATCACAGGCACAAAGGCTGGAAGGAGGCTTTTGGTGTGCATCCAGAGGTCAGCTAAGGCACTGAGTGACCCATTGGCAGGCCCACAGTTGCTGACCGGCACGTGGGGCTGGCAGGAAATCTCTTAGCCTCAAGCCTTGGCCCCGCCCCAGATGCTGCCCGGCCGGGGCGGGGCGTGCAGGCCTGCTGCCTCCGCCCCCGTGGGGGTTGGGCAATGAAGGGTCACGCCCCAAGGGGCTGGCCCAGAGCCAGGATGTTTTGCCCGCCACGGGGCTGGCCGGCAGCTGGACCCCTACCTTCAGTTAAGGCCTTGCCCATTTATCCTGCCATGATTAATTACTGCCAGTCTCCGGCTCCTCTTCTTTGTAATTTGTTGCAATAAAGTGGCCCGTTCATCCATACGCATCTGTCTCTTGTGGCGTCATTGGGGGGTGCACAGCTAATGCTCCAGGGAATGGAGCAGAGAGGAAAAAAAGTTGCAAAAGAAGAGAGCTGTCTGATACTTGTTGCAGGTGCTGGTTGGCACAGTGGTTCTTGCGTAGTGGTGGGATGGGGTGCTTGATACAGTACTAGCGCATCCACAGGTGACAGGAACAACTACAAAGTGAGGGGGAAAGATCAATGAATGCAAGACACTGGGGGTCCGTGACTCTACATTTAATACCTTGGATTCCCAAAGGGACCATAGTGGACCATTGAGGACCTTTTCTTGTATCTTGATGGCCCTTGATTGTCCACCCACAGCTTGAGATGATTGCCTCCATTGTTTTGCACCCTTCTGAGGGTGTGGTAACAAATGTCTTGATGGTGTTTCAGGGGTTGGACAGAATGAGGAGGAGATGGGGCCGAATCCTAACCCCCTTCCCATGCGTGATCTGCTATAGAGCTGGCGCAGGTCCAGGTTGACCTATGACATCTTCTGGGGCTTACCCCGGGGCAAGGAAAGAAATGTAACCTCACTCTGTGGAGGCCTCAACACGCAAGAGCTATCCCACAGGATACAGTGGAAGCCATGTTGGTGCTTGGAGTTGGTTAGGATGGGAGAGTTGGTTAGGATGGGGCTGCCTACTGTAAAGCAGGACTCCCAGAAAAGTATCTCCATTCAGTGTGACCCAATCTGAAGACTAGGTCTGTCCTACTCACTTTGCCAGCCTCTTATATAATACATTAAGGTGCCTCATACAAGGGCGCCACCAAATCCTGGAGCTGGCACTGGGCCATGGTCTTCTACTTCTTGTATACACATGCAATAGTCACACATGGCAATCTATACATAGATTTCATCAGCATCCTGTTTTCTCCAGGGCTGTAACATATGAGACGACCCGTATTGAGGATAAACACAAGCTTTTGAGACACAATTCCTCCTCCTAAGCCATGGGCACACATCAGAATGAAAACTACAGCTGCTCAATAAGTTCAGTGAGGAGAATGGAAAGTGATAAGCCTTCTGTTTATTTCCCCAAAGTTCAGTTCTCTGCTCACTTGAATGCCAGTTGGCAAACAGCTCTGCCAAATCACAGGGTTGGTGTGTCTGGAAGAAGATTAGTTCGGCATTCGTGCTCAATGAGTCTTTGGCTGTGGCGGAGAATCCCAGCAAGGAAGTCAAGTATTGGAAGATCTTTTCAGAGGTGGACACCTGAAAACAAGAATGGGGCATCCAGTTGATTGCACACAAGCCACCAGATGTTAAACTCCTTCCACATTTCCATTGCCAGTCTTGGCTGGGTTTGAAATGCAGACATACACGGATCAAAATACCATTAGCCATCCCCCACAATCACATTTTCACAGTGTGCTGAGCTTGTTCTGTGCCATATGTGTAGAGATTTTTAATACCTCTCCAAGAAAAGCAATGCGTGATAAACTCACGCTATGACTGGCATAGCGTTTCATAGGCACTTATGTGCCTCTCTTTATGGGAGACACTCCAAGTTCCTTATGGAACACCCAAGTATGCTCCATCTACAGGTAATGAAAACAAAACTCAGCTTATTGCTATGCTTATCTGAGAAGCAGGTGAAATTCAAGGAAGTACTTATGTCAGAGAGTTTAGGGTCTATGGAATTCACTTTGTAGCCACTAGAATTAGGAGATCTCATTGATGTTTCCCTTTTTTTGCTGAAAAACCTGCACTGAAGGTTTTCTGGATGGCTGTACTTCTTTTTTAGCTTTATTATTGATTTGAAAAGCTCTGTCTTGTAACTGCGCTCAAAATGGAGCCCACCCACCCAGTTGTACTTGGAATACCAGTTACATTTTGTGGACCATTAGGTACTTAATAAGCCAGTGGTTCTCAAACATTTTAGCACGGGGGCCCACTTTTTAAAATGACAATCAATCCAGGACAGACACTGGAAATGATGTAATGGCTGGAAGTGCCAGCATTGTGACACCACAACCAGCTGCTTTCCTGAGAATGCAGCAACAAGCAGACATTTTCCAATAGCAAAGTGAATCAGAAAGGAAAAAAAGCTTATTTACAACCTCAACACAAACAAAATAACCACACAATAATAACCACACAAACCTCCCCCTTTCCAGTGTCCCATCTTCCCATATTTTCAGTGATGGCTGTGCTATAACAGGTGCTATACAACCCACCTGAAATTGGCTTGCGACTCACTTAGTGAGTCCCAACCCACACTCTGAGAATCTAGTAAGGCATGTTCAGCGGCGTCATGCAGCCGGAACGCTGGGCGGGAGGAACGGGTGAGCGGCAGCCCACCCGTTCCGTACCGCTCCGTTTTGCTGTCTTCCCCCCCCCCCGCGCAGGCTGCCGCTCACCTGTTCCTCCCGCCCAGCGTTCTGGTTGCATGACACCGCTGGGCATGTTTATCTGCAAAAATGAAGACTCTGGGGATGCAATCCAATGAGTGCCCTTGGGATGACGCTAGCAGCAGCGTTGATCCAAGGGCACCAGCCGAAGGCCACACTGTGCTGCTCCTGCGCCAGCCAAGTTTTGGGAGGGGGAGTGGTTCTGGGGAGAGGGAGGGCAGGAGAGAGGGTGTTTTGGGGTGTGCTGGGAGGCAAGCTGGCCCAGGGAGAAGGGTGAAGTTGGGATGTGGCCGTTAGGCCACATTCAAGCTCCCATCCCCAAGCAGCACACCCCGATTTATTTAGCAGGCGTAGATCCAAGCAAGCCCATCTGAATGCTACAGAGACCTTCCAAAGGTGGCAGGGACCTTCAGAATGATATCTGTGACCAGTGTAGACACTTTTAAAATGGCCAGTGGAAGCTTCTGCTGGCTATTTTAAAGGGATCAGTGCTGGTCACAGGCATCATTCTAAAGATCCTTGCAGCCTCTGGAAGATCTGTGAATTAGCAGATAATGAGAACACAGGACTCTCTCTCTCTCTCTCTCTCTCTCTCTCTCTCTCTCTCTCTCTCTCTGTGTGTGTGTGTGTGTGTGTGTGTGTGTGTGTGTGTGTGTATTGGAAAAAGATATATGGAGGAATGTTTTAATTAAATTCCCTTAAGTTTCTAGAAGGTTACTCTTGGTGCTACAAAATACGGGCAAGGGGAGATGTTAAAAAATCACTCTCAAAGGGGCATAATTTATGGATCCTGCTTAATGGAAATCTTTTATGGCTTTGACATTGCAGCTGAGGAAGACTCAGCGGAGAAAGCACCCAGATGCAACCCCACCTTGAAACTAATGTGACATCCTTGATATTGTGTTGTTCCTGCTGGAGAAGTTTGGCTGCTGCTCCAAAAATGAGTCTGGAGAGGAAGCTGAAGGGATGGAGTCACTTACTAGTCAAGGACAATCAACATCCATAGCAGTATAGAAAATGAAGGGCCTGTGCATGCCTCCTGTATCCACTTCCAGCTCTCTTTTTATTCAATGCAAGTTTCTAAAGCTATAGCATGAACAACCTGGAGTACTCAGAGACTCCTGGAGCGACCCCCAGTTTGAGGCACAGCTGCCCGAAAAATGGTCCAGGAAGGCAGCGACAGTGAACAGAGGATGGTGAACAACTGTAGAAATGTGAAACATTGTCAAATAATCATTTCTGAAGTTGTTAGACTTCAGTACATTTGGGGGGTGGGGGGGAGAAACCAGCACAAACTGGCAGACTTTTTACAGAGCAGCTTAACTGCAGGGAAGATGATAAAAATTGGCTTGTGCTTAATCTCCAGACCACCTGGGGTAGGCTCAGCAAATCAAGGAACCAGAACCAATGCCATGTAACTCCAAATAGGTGAAAAATCCAGCTTGCAGTTCAAAATGCACCATGAAAAATGCTATTTACGTTTCATCCGTACAGTGGGAAAAGAGTGCGATGCCTGCCTTTGTCAGTGAGACTCACAGGCTGAAAGAGTTCACAAAAGACGCTGCACTCCCTACTCAACTCTTGTCGACACACAAACAGTCGTAACTGTTGGGAGCATGGCTGTGGTTTGGTCAGTAATTTTTGTTTTTGTACACTTGAAGATGTCTGCAAAAGTGGTTGGGGAGTTTATGCTGAAGCGCACTGGTTTGCGATGTTAATCCACTTGAATTGTGGAGAGTTTTCCCATACATGAGGGGTTTCCCAATTCTCACAGGGCTCAATAGAGAGCCATTTATTTCCTCAAGGCCCTCAGCACTGGCTTCTGCATGCAAGCCTCACACCAAGGCATTATGGGAAATGATGCCTCCCACATCCGCAGTCCGCCCTTTCACATGGTGCAATACAGGCTACTATGGAACACAAGAAATTTGCACTGCATAGTGACACATGGCACAATCCTAACCCATTTTCCAGCACGAGGGTAAGGGCAAAGCAGCTCTGAGGTAAGGGAACAAATATTCCCTAACTTTGAGGAGGCCTCCATTGCAGTGGAGTAGCAGAACATGCCCCATTGGCACAGCTAAGTCAGTGCTGGAAAGTTGATTAGGATTGTGCCCTCAGAGATGGCAGGGATGTGGCAATACTTTACATGTAGGCCTCCTCTTACCCAAACTGGTGCATGAGCCAATAAGTAACAATGGAACAGGGCTCTGCACATAGGCACTGTATATCAAACTGTTGTCATACTCTTCATTTTTAGACCCCAAATCCAAAGGATTGGAAATAACAAAGAAATAAATAGAAAACACGATTCACTATATTTCACCAGATCAATTCACAGATATATTTAAGGGCTGAGTCAGTTTCTTCGCACTTGTGGGCAAATATTTTACCACGAGAATATGGCAGAATCAGTACAACACGCCCACCAAATGCAACATGGCATCTGCCATATTCCTGAAAACGGCCTGCAAAGAAAGCAAATCACATAAAGCAGCAGTGGGTACATTGCTGGTATGGTCATCACTGCCAAACAAGTTGCACATTCCTTGCTTAATTAGCAGGGTTCATGGATCATACACTAAAGCCGGATTTCTAAACATACACTTGCTAGGAAGCAGGTTCACCTGAGTTCACCAGAACTTATGAATGGGGAAATTGACATAGGATGTGGATGACAGTGTTGAGTGAGGAGATTGGTCACATATGCCCAACCTACCTTGTAGTAGCCAGATGTTAAAAATGCCATAACTAGTGTACTAGTTGAAAAGAACTGTTGAGTTTTTCAGTATATCTCTTTGCTGTTTCTCCAACCTGGCAGCCTCGCTCAAAAATTTTTCCTTGAAGAAAACATTGGGAGATTGTTCCACATGTTCCACTGGACAATATCTAGTTTGGGCCTCCATGTAACAAGTCCCGGGCAGCTTCCAGTGAGGAGTTGCAGAAATTGTTGCACACATTTTCTGCTATATGCAGTCTGCCAATTAGAACTGCGCTACATTTTCATTGTACGTTCCCAACCCTAAGCCCCGCTTCAGAAAGACTATTGGGGGGGAGGGGGTTAATTATGATCCGAGAACAATGTTTAATCCAAATTAATGTGTGTCAAAGAAGCTTTACATTGCAAAAGGGGGTAGAGCCTCTAACACATTAATGTACTATACCTTGGAATGAGGTATGAAATTAGAGTTGGAGATGTGCACCTCGTGGATCCCCTTCCCCAATTCACCCCCAAACTCTGCCAGACAGCTGCCACCTCCCATCTAGCCACACTGCATGCAGGTTCTATTTTTTTATTACAGGCCAATTATACAGATAGAGGTGTTTGAAGACGGTGTTATCAACCTTCCTCGGAAGCAAGCCCATTGCGTTCACTAAGACCTAGGTTGTAAACCTACCTTACTGGAAACAAACAACTCGAGTGAGCAAGCATTCATGGACAGGGCCTCAGAAGGCTACCTGCATGCTGAACAAAAGGCCTCACATTTCTCCTTCATGCTTTTACTTCCCCACCGATTGTTTGACCTAGTCTTCAAAGGGGGCTGTGGTTGCTCACTTCTTGGACAAGGCTGAATGGTTCTTATTGGTTAGGAAAATATGGGCACAATCCTATTAATGTGCGACCAGCCTACTATACCGGCCTAATGCTGTCACAAACATGCTGTAAGTCATGTCTGCACTAGACCCAGAGGCAGATGGGCTGGCACAGGCAGTTGCGAAGGCCAAACCCGGCCTCCATGCCACCCAGATGAGCTGGGGACGCGCTGGTCTAGCTCAGCTCAGCTGGGGAGGGTTGGGGAGGCATTTTGGAATGTGGGGGAGGCGGAGGGAGGTAGGGTCCATGGGTGGGCCAGCCAGGGAGCGGGTAGAGACAGGATCCAGCACTGATGCTGGATCCTAACCCCTGTCACTGATCTGATCGGCCTCGCACAGGCCGCTTGGAGTTGCACCAGCAATTTTGCTGGCTTAGCTCCGTGTAGCCCTATTGGGGCTGCTGGGGCTTATCTTGAGTCGGCCTCCAGCTTCCTCCTGCACTGCTCTCGATACGGCGCAGGCTGGCTGACCTTCCTGTTCCAGCACAGTGTAGGATTGGGCTGCCCATTGTAAAACTGAGTGAAACAACAACAACAACAACAACAACAACAACAACAACAACAACAACAACAACAACAACAATAATAATAATACTTGGATTTATATACCGCCTTTCTTAGGTCACCAGATTTCTCTAATGACTATAACTCAAGGCGGTTTACATAGGCAGACTTTATTCAGAAACCCAAAGGTTTTTACAATTTTTACAGAAATGTTCTATCTTTCAAGAACTACAGACGTATGTAGTCTGTAGACGGATCTTTCTGGATTTAGTACTTCTTTCTGGCCACCCGTTTGTCTTCTTGCTGGCTGATAAGCGGCTTCCCAGAGAAGTGGCTGAACTTCGGCACAACTCCCCCTCATACAAGGCAGCCGAAGCTCAGCTGTTAATCAGTCGCAATTAATGAGGTCTGCCGCTCACAGAGACTTCCGGCTATCCCAAACTGGCAACCTTCAGATCTTCAGCTCTTATCTTCAGGCAAACGGAGCCATTAACCCTCTCGACTAAATTGATGAAGTACAGTAGGCAGTCAATTCAGAAAGCCATGTTCCTTGTATTTATACCTGCCCTGGCCTATTGAAGGACTTCACATTGCTTGCCAATTACAAAGGCTGTTGTTATGCTGCTCTATTTATTTTCTGTCTATGTAAATGAAGACTTGGGTAACTTATTAGATTAAGGACCCCATCCTATATCCTTTCCCTTCCCCTGTTCCCGTACTGATGCAGCCTCACTGAAAAGGAGCATGCTGCATCCAGGAAAAGGGGGATGGATTGAGAGGCTTTGGTACTCCTTTGTCAGACTCCTCTTGCTCTGCAAGGGGTCTCCATGATCCAGCGCCAGATCTGTAACTGGTGTGTGTTCAAGGAGAGAAAGGGGATGGGAAGGCTGTAGACAGAGGGTATAAGATCCGGTGTGTGCCATTGGCTCTGGAGCCACCATCTCCTGCAGCATCCTGGCTCCCATTCCTCCCCCTCCCTGCCCTGTTTTGCCCCTTCTCACCCTATTCACCCACTCCCTGCCCCAGCCCCTGCTTCTGCCTTACCTGCTCCAGCAGCTCCAGGAAGGTCTGGTGACCTCCTGGGGTAGCACCCCTAAAATGGCCATGCTCCTTCAGCAGCCATTTTGCAACAGCTGAACTCTGTTCCACTGTCACCAAGCACTCCTGCCTGCAGCCCAGTCTGGCATAGGATTGGGCTTTAAGCCCCAGATCTTGGCATCCTGATTGAATCTCCAAAGATCTTTCATTTTCAAAATTAAATATATTGTAACCCAACTACCCAGAATCTCAATTCCTTCAAGGGCAACCTTCCCTTTTAGAGAAAAAAAATCCAACCAACGCCTAAATCTATCCAGAAGGGAAATAGCAGCAAGGGACACGTTCAGGTTTCTGTCAGTTCCTGAAAGCATCCAAGTTCCTATTATGCCTCTCAAATTTCATCCTTTTGATTGATAATTTAATTTCACTACTTTCTTGACAGTCTGAATGTAGTTATGAGTAACAGAGAAGCAAGATGTTAAGCCAGTGAAATAACATACTGCCAGTTAAACAGCGTTGAAGATGCTAATATAAAACTAAACCTTGTTTGCGCAGAGAAAAGAATGTGGCATCTGTTCTGATCAATCTGATTGAGGAACTTTAAATCAGAAGGCATGCCGCCTGTTAATATTTGGCACATTGGAGCTCCGAGGTTCTTTGTATGGGAAATGTGGAAACAAAAACAAAACAATGCTGCAAATTGTTTTATAAAGAGATTCAGGAAGGAGGGTGACTATTTCATGTGGCCAAAATGTCCATTCGCCCTGTAAGGATTTGGTATGAATTTCCCCCCCACTCTGATGCAGAATGATCCAGATCGAAGGCGGTATTTACCTAGATGTCTGACACCATGTGAGGACACACTGCTTCCACGGCGAGGGAACACATGATGGGCAACTCTGGTTTGCCCCACCCACCACTGGTGGGCTGGCCCAATCATGGTTACCTCTCCCTATGTTCAGTATTTGGCTGCAGGGACAGAGCACAAGGAGAGAATATCCTTGTGATTTGAACTGTGGAACATTCCAGGATTCCCACCAGGGAGACAAACTCCCCATATTTGCCTTTTCAGATACTTGAATGTCGGACAGGTGTGGGGGTGGGGACCTGCATCATGCCATTGGTGGAAGGGCAGTGCCAACCAGTGGACTCCATAGTCTGCACCGGGCTTGAACCAGGTCTGACTTGGTATCTCAAACATCTGAGATAGCCTGACGTATTTGGTGCATATACCTCCAGCCCATCCTACAATGCTTAAAGCCCAATCCTATGGGTCTGCAGCACTAGTGGAACAATAGTTGTAAAAATGCTTCTGGCAACGCATGATCTAGCATGCTGCCAGAATGCTGGTGGGAAGGTTGGAGCATTCCCACCATGTTGGGGGGTTGCTGGTCATCTGCCAAAATAGGAGACAGTGAGAGAGGTGGGACGAGATGGGAGGAAGTAGAATGCGTTGGGGGAAGGCAGAATGAGAAGGTGATGGAGCACAGGAAGGTGATGGGGTGGGGAAGGGTGAATCGCTTCCAGGAAGGGGGCAGGTTCAGTGGCTTTGGTGGCTGCAGAATCTAACCCCTTTTCCAAATCTGATCCTGTGACCACAAAGACCTGTACCAGTGAATTTGCTAGTACAGGTTGCTGCGTGGCTGTTAGTATGAAGGCCTCAGATACCATACAGGGCACAATCCTAACCTGAAGTTAGGCTGGCAAAGTTTGGCCAGCACAAGGGCCACTTTAAAGCTCATTTGGACCATTCTTGAAGTCAGTGAGGATGGCGCAGGCGCACGTCTGTGTGCTGGCATCTCTGAATCTGAGAGTGGTCCAAACATGCTTTACGGTGGCCCTGGTGTCTGGCAAACTTTGCTGCCCAACTGCAGGTTAGGATTGCACCCATAGTAGATATATCATATGCCAAAGGAATCAAAGCTTTATGGGAAAGTTTTTGTAGGCAAACTTGCTCCTAATGAAATACCTTGTGATGCTTGTTTCATAAACTTCGCAACAGTGCAGAGTAATGACAGCTCACAAGCTATTTAAGCAAGAGAAATAAATCAAACTAAACTTGTACACTTAATGACTCAGAATAGGCTGATTAACATAGACAGGAAGATTCCTGTACATCTCCCTGTACTTTCTCATAGACAGTTGACTGCTATCAGGAACGTAAGTAACACAAGTGGTGTTTTTTTCTCCATAGGTTAATCCAATGGTGGTATAATTTCCTCTGGCCCTGTTGCATCACCACAAGGATTGGGGAGGGGTCATAGTGGCAAAATCTCTTTGTGCAGGTTTAATCCCTGGTACTGCCAATTTGAGCTGGAATGGTAGGAGTCAGTCAGTTTGGTCACTGGCTGAGGGTCCATACCATCAGGGATGCTGTCTTACCAAGCTGACCCCAAGTTCTCAATTTCCATGATGGCAGCAGTGGAATTGGCCAAAGCACAATCAGACATCATGCAGGGATGCCATGGAAGGCACTGGGTGATCCATTGGGCTAACATAGGCATACTTCCAAGGAAAGGAACAAGTGCTTCCTTACCTGGAGGACACCTCCATGACTGACACACACACACACACACACACACAGTTTGCACAGAGTGCTCCAGTGGCATGACTGCATTGGCGGTGTGTGTGTGCATTAGTTAGGATTGGATTGTTAGTTCTCTGGCCATAGGATTTTACATGCATTGGCCAATTTTGGACTTGCCATCCTGTGTATGCAGACATACCTCCTCTGTGCTCCATGCAAGGGGCTAAGTCAGCTCCAGACTATTGTCATAGTAAGGCTGCTCTGGCTGGACCAGAGGTGACCAAAGGTCCTGAAAATGTTCTAAGAGGGTCACTGGTCCAAAATCAGTCTCAAAACACAAATGCTTATATTACAAAAGTTCAATGGCGTACAAAGAGGGTGGCTGCCCCCCTGGCCCCGGGTGGCAGGCTGAAGGGGGGTGTCCGAAAGCCTGGTCCAAGACATTTAAACTTCTTTTTCAAGAAGAAACTTATTTCTCTTCAAATTATTTTCCAATTGTTTATTGGTATGGTGTGATATTTAAAAAAAATCACAAAGTTATATACAAGTGACCCTTGTTATCCATTGTGGATCTGTTCCAGGATCTCCCACAGATACCAAAATCTGTGGGGATTCAAACCCACAGCTTTGAGGCCACACACTCTCCACACAGTGTGCGTGCGTGCGTGCGTATGTGCGTGCGCGCACGCATGCGCGCGTGCGCGCGCACACACACACACACACACACACACAGGCTATTTTGCTGACACAGACTTGAGAACTACCATGTCAGGCCACGTGGCCTGACATAGAGGATAGGATATGGTGGTGGAGACCACCACTGATCCCATCCCTTGCCCCGGCCCATTCCGCCCTTCCCCCTGACCAGTTCTGCCCTCCACATGCTTTTCTCTCACCCAAAAATGGCACACTACCAGCAGCAGTTACACTTACTCCCAGGTGGCTCCATATCGGATCTTCCGCATTGGGGCCAAGCGCCTACTGGCACAGGCCCAACACTGGTGGTATGTGCATACTGCAGGCACTAGAAGTGCCTTACAGCACTTTCGCGGCACCAACATCAGCAATATGAGCGTACTACTGGTGCTGGGCCCATTAGGATTGGACTCTTTCTCTCTGCATGAAGTTGGAATTTTCCAAAAGCCCAACATGACATGACACTATCACCTGCAGCAGACCAGGTCCCATTCTCATACGTGACTCACACACTAGCTTTTTGTGACCCGGCGTTGCCCGGGGGCAGACATTATCCCCAGGCTCTATTAGGAGGAGGAATGAGTTTGCTCTGCAGTGCACCCCCACCTCTGGGGGCGTAAGGGGGGCCCTACCCCCACAGTATATCTGTCCAGATCGTAAGGAATAAGTGCACCACGTGTGGTGAACATCGTTCCAGGCGTTCCAGAATAATGGTGGAACATACACACAACCTCCCTCAAAAGTATGACATAGTGAGATCCATAGATAGACATATAGAACTCGTCCCTGAAATAACACAGTATTGCTGACGTGGAACCCAAAACGCACACTATCACTGTGAAATGAATGAGGAAACAGGGACACCCTAACCTAAGAGAGCAATATGAAGGTCCCACTTACTGTCTGCAGGGCCTGTTGCAGGATAGCCCTGATGTATGAGAAACAGGCAGAGGTGGCCTGTTAGCTCCCTGGACATAGGCCCCTCTCAGATCCGACTGGGTGCTGGAAGTCTCTGGATCCTGCTCTTTCCACCCTGGGCCACGCAGGCCACGCAGGCGAAGCATTTAGTTTCGCTTTCTGTTCTGCCTCTGTCTGGTAGCTGAGCTGCTCAGCCCTCCCACATAACCTGCAGAATCATCTGTGACCACAGGGTGGCAGCAGACCCGTAGCCCAATGCCATCCCCTTGGTTCCTGACGATCCGGGCCCCCTCCCTGAAAAACGGGGGGCTGTAGGGGGGTCTGACCCCGCAGTGATTCCTTCCAGGCTGCAAGGAACGTGTGTGCCAAGTTTCATGGCCGTGGGTCAAGGGACGGAGACGTGTATAAGGAACATACATACATACCCACACACCCACACAC
>JAJKFI010000065.1:8633927-8649239 GCA_029204185.1 Lerista edwardsae | reverse complement strand
TGTGTGTGTGTGTGTGTGTGTGTGTGTGTGTGTGTGTGTGTGTGTGTTGCTTCACATTTCACATAGCTGCTAGTTTTCTTTCCTTGTGCTAAAAGGATAATCAAAGTACCTGAAGTACTACGAGTACTATTCTACGAGTGAGATCACAACATCGTCTTAACAATGATTTTGAAAATAAAAGAAAAACTGGTGTATTCCGGATTCAGCTCAGCTAAGTTCATGGTTTTGTTTCTTTGTTAAGAATGCTGGTTTCCAAACTGTGGGTTGGGACCCACCAGTGGGTCGTGAGCCAATTTCAGGTGGATCAGGTGGGTCATGAAGCACCTAGGGCAACCAAATTGAAGATATGGGAAAATGGAATGCTGGAAAGGGGGAAAGCTGTTGTTTTGCTTGTGTCAGGGTTGTAAATAGGCTATTTTCCCTTTCTGATTCACTGTGCTATTGGAAAATATGGCTGAGGGATGACCCAATGTATTGCTGCATTCGCAGGAAAGCAGCAGGCTCTGGCGTCACAATGACAGCACTTCTGGCCATGACATAACTTCCGAGTGGGTCTAGGACAGATTGTCATTCTAAAAAGTGTGTCCCCGTGCTAAAAAGTGTATGAACCACTGGTATGGCACATTTTTCACCCATCTTTCTCCCAGGGGCTTCAACATAACTTACAAAAATAATATGATAGAATGCGATATCTGATAGAATGCAAATAGCAGGTCCATGGGAGTGGCAACAGGATGCAGGCATCTTGTTGTCTCGTGTGCTCCCTGAGGCATCTGGTGGTCACTGTGAGATACAGGTAGCTGGACTAAATGGGTCTTTGGCCTGATCCAGCTGGGCTCTTCTTATGTTCTTAAAGAAATTGTTTCTTCTGCTAATGAATATTCAGAAATCCTTCATTGTCTTCTGCTGATACACAATGTACCTGCCATTCGGGCTCACTAGATTGTGCCCTTGCTCCATCCATAATCTACTAGATTCTACCCACTGGAGCCCTACAACCTCCACCCCAATCTCATAAGTTTTACCTTGGCTCTATGCGCCCCAGGAGACAGTATTTTCAGAATCAGGAGCTAGCAGCCCCAGGGGCAAAACAATCCTCCTAATCTCAGGTCTACAAGATTGCAACCATTCTGAGAAAACTCCAGAGTTTCCATGGCAGCTCTGCCAAATAAAAAGTGGTGAAATCACAAATAGCAAATAGTGAATTCAATCACTAATGATGAAGTGACAACGGCCCCTGTAAGCTTCTTATGGCTCTGTATGATAATTGAAAAGCAATTTTCCAGTCCAGTTTGCACTCGGTGAGTGTATGACATTTCTTGAATTCAAAGTTCATTGCAAATATTTGACTCAGCTCTAAAAATCTAGTTTTGATATTTCCAGCCAAAGTGACTGGCAGGCATAAAGGACAGCAAATGCGTAGCTGGAATAGAAAAGGAGGGAATGTTGATCCTCTGAATTTCTCGCTCTGAAATGCTATGGGTCAGCACCATTTAGATTGTGATTAGTTCAAGGCTGTTACACTGTGCATGACAATTAGCACCTATTGGAAACTACCATATTTTTCTCCAGCTTATACACCCTCATGCTAAGTCGGAAGCTTTAGCCTACTGTCCTGATTACAATGGTAGCTGTAGACTACTGAGAGATGGGTTTCAATCCTAACCCAACCTTGAAACTCACTGTGTGACTGTGAGTTAGTCACCCCACCCCAACTTAGAGTGCAGTCCCAACCTGTGCTGGAACAGGCAGGCCAGCGGGCCTATGCTGTATCCAGTGCAGCTTGGAAGGCCACTGGACCCTCCCCGGGGGCAAGGGCGTGTTCATCCCGTTGTACCAGGGGAGGCTCCAACCTCCCCTATGGGTTCCTCAGGTCTGCGCCCGTGATTTTGTAGGTCCAAGGAAGCCGCATGGCCAGAATTGGGGTCACATGGCCTGGGGATGAGGCCTTGGATGCGGTCTAATGGCCGCATCTCAACCTCAACCCCTTCATCAGGCCGGCCTGCCCACCAGCCCATCCACCCCCCACCCAGAAACACTCCCGCCTGCTCACCCACCTCCCAGAACCGTCCCTGCGCCTGCCAAGATTGGCTGGCACATGAGCGGCTGTCCACCAGCGCTCTCAGGCAGACACCATTCCTAGTGTCTAGCACGGGGTGTGTGTGTGTGTGTGTGTGTGTGTGTGTGTGTGTGTGTGTGCCGGTAGGCGCTCCCACATTGGTGCTAGTGATGTAGAGCCGACGCAACGACATTTGTGTCGGTGCTACACAGAGCGTAGGATTGTGCCTTTAATCTATCTCATAGGGTTGTTGTAAGGAAAATGTGATCATGTGTGAGGAAGGTTGGCATACAAGCATAGAAAATAGAAATCTAAGAACATTTGGACTCATTCATTTGAGTATCATCCCATTGCATGTGGAAAAGCAGGACTGCATTATCCTGGGCCCTCCCCAACCAGCATAGAGTGTCATTCCTGCAAAATCATGGATGTACTGGCTGCAAAAAATCATGCAACATGCTCCTGCTTGTCCTCACCTGATATCCAACACTTGGACCATACTATCCAAACCAGGCCAAAATCAGTCTTGGCTGAATCAGTATAAAGATCCACCTAGTCCAGCATCCAGTTTCCCACAGTGAGCAACCAGATGCTCTTAAGAAGTCTATAAGGGCAACCTATCGGCCAATAGTCCTCTTCCACGATGGTTGCCCACCAGCTGGCATCCCAAGGCATATTGTGAACCTGGAGGTAGCATATTTCCATTATGACTAGTAGACATTGTTCACCTTGTCCTCTGTGAATTTCTCTTAAACCCAGAAAAGATTCTCTGGTATCTTTTAGGATTCTCTGGTAATCCATGTGTTCTTTTTTTTTTCCTCAAGGAACAGAAGATCAGTGCTGGTGGGAGATCAAAGGAGGAAATGGTGCAATGAATGAAACCAGTTGGTGGCAGTCTTTATCAGTAGTTTAAAGGCTGGTGGACATCAGTTCTTATCTGTAAACTCATAATTCTTGAAGTTGAGAAGATGGCAATCAAAGGAGTAGAACTTTTGCTGGACTGTACTTCTTCAGGAATACAAAAGCTCCCCCCCCCCATTGTGTACTCAATTATTTTAGGTCTGGCAATTTTGAGCATGTGAGAGCATGAAATATGCTCCCCTCTGCATATATATTGGTGCAGTTCAGGAAAAGTTGCAATTCTAGAGCAGAGTGTGCTAAATCAAGGGGCAACATGAGGTGGGGCTCCTCAGGTGGCACAGGCGGGCAGATGGGCACAGTCAACCTCCTGCACCCATCAGCCATGGTGGCTTCACGTCTTTCCCATTCGCCTGTACCCTCCTCTGTTTTAAATGGTGCTAAATCCTGCCACTGTTTTAAAATAGTGCAAAAGAACAAGGAAACCAGAAGAACCACTTCCACTCCTCACAGCTTCATTCTCCTGGCTCTGCCATGCTATTATAAAACAGCACAACTGGACCAGGAGGAGGAAGCAGATCAGAAGCTGAAGCAGAGGGGAAGTAGCAAGCAGCTGTGGCATCAGTCCCTGTGGTGAGGGACATGGGAGGGATAAAGGGGAGTTGAGGTGTGCCAGAACGTAACTGCCCTTGAAAAAACCAGGCATAGAGGTGCCTTGCTGTCCACTCCCGAAACCCCTACAGTAATCAAAATCTGAGGGTAATCTGGCTTCCCTGGGTCTCAGAATGCCTTCTTGTTCAGTCACTAAGTCGTGTCCGACTCTTCGTGGCTCCATGGACCACAGCATGCCAGGCCTCTCTGTCTTCCAAGGGGACAGAATTACCTTATAAAGCATAAAAACATTAGTTTGGGGTGGGTTTTTTTTTTGCCCAAAATGGGCATTCTGAGGCCCAGGGAAGCCAGATTGCCCATGAATTTTGGTTACTGGCCTCTGTGGGCCTCAGAAAACCTTCTAGAAAGTCCATGTGGACCCTTCCCATGGGGAGTCAGCACCCTCAGAGTAAAAAATCTGTGAGTGTCGAACCTGCAGATAATGTGGTCCCACCTGTACTCCCAATACCAGGAAAATGCTATGCCATATGGCAGAACTGACGTAGGTGTGAAGAACTCCACAAGGAACAACAGGAAAGGAGAAAACAGTAGAAAATTCCACCTCATGCCACCCCTTTGCCCTGCCCTGGCCTTCCCTGCCCCCCTTCCTACAGCAAACTACATTTGGCAGCTAATCAAGCACACTAACCCTGGTATGCCAGGAAGGCTACAGCTCACCTGATCAGATGTGTTGATCTCTCTGGTTTCTCAAAAGGGGAACTTTGGTGATGGGAACTGTTGGGAAAGGGCACTTGGCACACAAAGGAACGTTTTGCTTTGCCTGTAACCTGTTGAGGCTCCACTTGTCGTCCCGTTCCCTCCCCTGACAAAATAATTCATTCCAGGTTGCAAATGCCCCCCGCAAGGACTCAAAGCCTCACTGTGGGGACACTGGAGTGTTAGGTTGCACATGGCTGCCCTCTAACTTGGAGCTAATCTTCTGCCCTTCCTGTGCTCTGCTCAAAAGGGTATTACATGGATGTGTCTGTTTGTGAGACCTGGGTGCATGGGCCCCTAGCAGGTCTTTGCTTTTGCCCCTCTGCTGACACCACTGTGTTTTGTTTTGCTGATGCTATAGCTCCTCTAGGGGGTGGGATAGAGTGCCATCATTGTGTCATATCATGTGTGTGTGTGTGTGTGTGTGTGTGTGTGTGTGTGTGTGTGCGTGCACGCACGCGCGTGCACGCGATCCTTGGGGCATCTCTGCATGGTTAGTGGAAGTGCCTATGGCTATGGTGCTCATTCCCAGGGGCTGCCACAGGGGTGTGTCCTAAGGCTGGCTTCTCATTGGCCCAGCATTGGCCTGCACCCCCTGTTCCATTCATCCTGATGGTGTTTCTCTACCCACAGTGTTTGGCTCCTTGGACATCACACCAATGATGCACAGATGTCACATGAATGATGCAGGGATGTTGACGCTAAAATCTGTTGCCCCAATAATAAGCCAATGTCAGGGCACTGCTCTATTGATGGTTGGTGATGGGTTGTGTCGGGGTTTCCATGGACATTATTGCTAGGAGGGGCTATGCCAGCACTACTGAGAGGGTGGCACCAGTATTGCTAGGAAGGCTGTGCCTGGACCAGTTTAGGTTATGATGAAAGTCATGCCAGGATCCATGCAAATTCAGTGAGACATCCAATTCAGATTGAGCATTTATATTCTTATGTTCTTCCTTGTGATATCACCAATATGATTGTCCCATTCCCCCCTCCCACACACACACACATTTCCAAGAAGGGTTGCCGTTTCTACCACTGATTAAGGTAAAATAATTGCATATATATTACCTTCTTAGTGTAGGTCAGATTGTTTGCATTTACTTTCAACTTCTTAAAGTTTGACCTTAATGCATTCATTTGTTTTTGCCATGGTTTTATGACCAATTCTGAGTTGGGCATCTATTTTTCAGTGCTGTGCAGTGACCAAGCTGTCTATAAAAGACAAACCATTAGGAATCAAAATGCCAGGAGACAGCTGAAAAATTAAGTGGACTTAATATCAATATTCATAATCATGTCAGTTTTACTTTTTCAAGCATTTTCGAAAATGTTCGTTTGCTATAATGGCTGGTCAGAAGCACAAAGGTTAGGTTAAAGCTTCCTTCATTAATGACTTGGCTCAGTGCACCCAGCAGTGTAATGTATTTTATGAGTGAGGGAAATGATATTGGTTTGAGAGTTCTCATGTAACAGTCATATCCTGTCCAAATGTAATTTTGAAAACAATCAGAGCCATTATGACCCACACAGAAAAGAAAGATAAAGACAGATAGCTGTATATGGGTTTTTAATAAGTAATTCACCCTGGGTCTTGAAACATCAGATTGCCGAGTAATATTATTAATGTATAAGCATGTTGCTAAAACCCTGTTATTCTTTCCCATTGGCTGAATATATAGATACGTTTCTGATGCAAATATATTGTAAGTATATTGAATCCACGTTATGTAAATAGAGTCGAAAATGCATCCATCAAGTGCTTTCCTTCATTATTCCACACCCTAAAGAGCTCTCGGTGGCATCAATCTACATTCTGCCTAAATATAACATTTTTTCACGGGTATTATGCATGCCTTTGCTCCATATCGTCGACTAATTGTTTGACACGTTCATTGCTCATCGTGGTACGAACCTCCTGAACTTTGCAACTTTGCCTGGGCTCCTGAAAACCAGGAGTCATGGGGCAAAACCAGTGAAAGAATGATCAAGAAGGGGTGCATGTATTTTGAATAAGCCTTTGCTTGCTTGGAAGCACATGTGATCACATCCAGGCTTGTTGTGCACCTTCCCAGGAGCAATCTCTCCGGGTGGCCTTTTCTCTAACATTGCTTGCATTGTAGAAAAAGGCCACTGAATTGTAGAAAAAGGCACATGCAGTAGGGGAGGAATAGAAGTTGTCCAACTTCAGGACTGACACACTGGCACAAATGTGTGCATGAGTCAGGGTAGTGTGCTTCCTGGTTTCATGCATAGGCTGCTACCTCCCCTTTGGTGCTATTTGTTTCTCAAGTAGCCTGATGCATCTGGCAGCTTCTACCCTTTCTGAGGGCCACCCCATAAACTTCTGAGATGTTAATGAACCAAATTGATATGAGTGTCAGAGATCAACTAGGTGGGCATGGCTCGAGGTCCCATGTCTATCAGAGAGCTCATCTAGCCAGGTCAATCCCAGAATCCTCCATTCTGGTGGCATTACCTTCAGTACACCATCAAGGGACAGGAGGAGTGCCATGGGGCGCCCAGTGTGGCGGTTTGACTAGGGGTGCTACACTCTGGGGCTATAACAGGATGGAGAGCTAACCAAGTGAGGTAGGATACCTCTAAAACCTGCAGGTTGCATTTAGGCTTCTAACCTGTGATGGATTTTTCTCTCCATATTTCAATCCAATCCCCTTTTCATAGACGTCTAGGCAGGGAGCCATTACAACAACCCGTGGCACAGAGTTCCACAGATTAATTAAGCACTAGGTAACAAAACGTTTTCTGCTCTAAATCTCCTGCCACTCAATTGTCGTGGATGTCTCCTGGCTCTTGGCGTTCTGCAAGGTGGAAAAGAACTGCACTGCCTGGGGTGTTGTGATGCTCCAGTTGGGAAACCTCTGGAATAGAGGCAAGCCCCGCCTCTGCTCCCTTGTAAGATACAAGACGCAATCATCACCATCGCACAGCTTCTGGGAACAAAATGCCATACCAGGCTTTTTTAACTTACCTCTGGTAGCACCAGCCCTTCAGAGGGCCCAGAGACCCCTCTGCAGGGCTCCCCAAGCTTCCCATGCTGCTGTAAATAATTAAAAACAGCCACTTCTGGTTTTTGTTGCAATTTTTCACAATTTACAGGGGTTTAGAGGCACAGAGAGCCTTGCAACCGAGAGTCTGCAACCCCCTGGATCCTCCAGAGGACCAGCACTGCCACAGGTAAGTTAAAAACAAACCTTTATTTCCCCTGGCAGCAGCGCGAGCATGGGGATCACATCGCTGCCGTCACCCCTCCCCCGCAAGCACTTACAGTGCTTTTTAAAAATCACACGTAACATGTGCACTCAGGGCAGTGGCATCACTAGTGGGGCGCAGGAGGTGTGCACTGCACCGAGTGACACCGTTGAGGGGGTGACAGAAAGATGACTTTTGTAGGAGCTTGACATGGGAATGGGTGAGTGTGGGAGAGGAGAGGGGCAAGAGATATCTGTGTGGGATGCCCGCCCCTTCCCTCATTGCTTGGCTCACAGGACAGGCAGGACCCTTCAGGTCACAGCCTGGCCTTTGGCCTCCCAAATCCATCAGCAGGCTGCTTCCACTCTTCCCCGTCACTACCAGGAAGGGTGAGTCTTCTGCACTGAGCAGCGCAATTGCCCTGGGAAGTGGCGTACCTTCCACTCACACAACATCCAACCCCGTGGTGTCATCTAAATGATTTAAGAACAGGTACTCACTTTTGATTGGCACGTGTCAGGACCCGCCCACCGGAAGTGACGTCATAAGCCAGAAGTGATGTCATGGCAGGAAGTGACATGAAAAAGCCCTTTTTGAGGCCTCAGATGATTTTAAACTGACCCAACAGTTGCAACAGTATTCCACAGCACCCCCAGAACAAGTTAAGGAGGCCTGGCATCATGTTAAAACCTCAGAGCAACTCATTTTTCAGTGGCAAGGAAAGGAAAGGCTCCACTCGCTGCCTGCCTGCCTGCCTGGCTCTGAGAACATGCAGGCAACTCAAACATGCAGGAAATTCAAATGTTGCAGAGGGCTGAGTTGACGAGTGGGCGGGCGAATGGGCAGGGCCAGCTGTAATCCTAGAAACCGGTACTCGCGTACCCCCACGTACCCCCTGCATGACATCACTGATCCAACCCCATTCCTGGCTTCTGGGGCAGCCTCCTGCAGCCCCACAGTGGGTGTGCTTGTTGGCAGTGTCCTCGCCAGACCACCGGCTTACCTGGTGGTCTCAACCCCCAACTGATCTATCAAAATCTTAGTCCTGTAAGGCTCCTTATGAAGGATCAGTGCCTGTGCACATCAGGCCAGGGCCATGGGGATGACACCAGCGGTGTTATGCTGCCGGAACGCTGGGCGGGACATCCGGGTGATCGACAGCCTGCCCGTCACGTTCTGCAGTGTTACACAGTTTGTGTAACATACGCAAGCGGCGCAATTGGTTACGCAAACGGCGTAACGCTCCAGAACGCGACGGGCGGGCTGTCGATCATCCAGATGTCCCGCCCAGCGTTCTGGCAGCATAACACCGCTGGATGACACCATACTGCACTGGAAGTCATAAACCCTAGTGACACCACTGACTTGGAGACACAACAATCCTGTACAGGGATTCAGGGTGCAATCCTAACCAACTTTCCAGCACTGACATAGCTGTGCCAATGGGGCATGTGCTGCATCCTGCAGTGGAGTAGTAGCCGCAGAGGCTTCAGCAAGGTATGGGAATGTTGGTTCCCTTACCTCAGAGCTGTAAGCAAACCTGCTCATGAGTCTGCCTGCCAAGCAGTGTAGTCATGCGCAGTAGCGCTGGCAGAGCATGACATCACTGGCATAATTAATGAAAGTGTAACCTGATGCAGAAGGCAAAATGATGCCCCTGAAGTGACAACGCAACAGGAAATGACATCACAATTTTATTTTCATTTTGTTGGGTTTTTGGCCATAGCCTTTGATAGAATGAAGATATTACAGTCCAATTTGTTTCATTGCATTCTGCATGAGATTCCACACCCAATGATATATAACAAATCCAGTATTATCCCTAAAAACTGTGATTTTAACAAACCATGATTTTTACATGACAGCTGTATTTTTGTTTTCTGGGGTTTTGGCCATAATGTTTGATTGAATAAAGATATTACACTCCAGTTTGTTTCATTGCCTTCTGCATTAAATTCCACATCAAACCATGTATAACATGACGGTATTATTGATACATATAAAGGTTTTCACCATTTTGGCCACTAGTGTCAAGCTCAGCTTGTGCTTCCCTAAAGCTTGTTGCCCAGTGCAATTGCACCCCCTGCACTTCTTTAGCTACACCCCTGCATGGCATTGCTTTTGTAATTCATATGTCCATGTCAGATGTGAAATTTTTCAAAGAGGCCATGACAGCACACCAGTGAGAGGTGGCATTTGTTTCATTAATGAAAGTCCATTTTTGATGGTTTGCATCAAATGTGAATGCAGCGAATGTGATGTGCACCTGGCTTGAGAGACTGGTCTGCAAAACACAGATGGGGGGAGGGGAGGAGAAGGTCACCAGTTTGTCAATCAGTGCAGGATTATTACTCCAGACCACATAATCACGGAATTTTGTGCAACCACTAACCAGAACCAGAGTATATTGGATGGGCTGTGATGGAGGAAGGCTGGCCTTTGAATACAGTCTGCATTTTTGTGGAATCAGTGGGAAAACAAGGAAGAAAGGTTAATATCGGATCATCTCTGTAGGGAATGTTTGTCTTGTTTCTTGGCTCTTTGTAAATATGTATAGCATCGGTAAGGTTCTATTTTGTTTTCCCTCTTGGGATTTTGTTTCCAGACTGCAAGCCATTCGGAACGTGTGGAATAAAAATTCTTCGTGTCATGTAATTTAATGTAATACATGAAATAGCCTGAAAAACAAACAAGCCTGCCCTTAACTCAGATCCTTGCTGAATCAAACTTGCCCTCCCTGATTGAACCAATTAAATCTTACAACCTTCGAGGCACAGAGAAAAAGAGACCTGCCAGCTGTTTCCTTAGTAGGTATAAGACCGTGATGGACATTCCCTCTGCATTCTATCAAATGTATGTATATATCTGTTACATACAGTACATATGCCAATAACTGAAAAAAACTGCTTAATGTGCAATCTCCATATAAAGAAAACGATTTCCTACGGTTGTTACTGTAATGTACCCAAATTCTTTCTGGTTTGGAATACATGAAATGTTTACATTCCATTCATTATTACGTTCAAACGGCGATTGCTTTTTTCTTTCATAATACCTCCCTTTCCCCCCCCCCATCCAAGATCTTCTTTCTGTCCAGACTGCCACAGCTCTTAGCCAGGCTCTTATCGAGCATCTCTCCGCTACTGTACTCTCTGCTTCTCTGGTTTTGACTACTTCAATCTTGTCACCAGCAATCCCATTCAAAGCACTCCTCCTGCAAATATTTGCTTCCTTATCCATCACCATGATTACAAGGTTTGTCAGCCCGAGGTGGTCTGGCAGGTAGCCACGGAGGGCAAGTTCACCAGGGATGCAGGCAGGGGCAGGCAGGATCAGAAGCCAAAGTAACTGATGCTCAGTTCCAACACACACACACACACACACACACACACACACACACACACACAGAGAGAGAGAGAGAGAGAGAGAGAGAGAGAGAGAGAGAGAGAGAGAGAGAGAGAGAGAGAGACTCACTTAATGTTTCTCTTGACCGTTTATGCATCCACATTTACACCCAGGAAGTGGGGAGGGGGCTGCTTACCCAGACGCATACTAGACCGATTCAATTTTCTGTTTGCATGAGAGAGCTCTTTCCAGCAGATCCTAAATTCAATCATTTTCTGGGTGAATGGCAGCAGGCGGCTGGCCTGCTTTGCTTTTCACATGGAGGATATACTTACAGAATTGCAAGCCGAGTGATTGCTGTACCTTTAATGGTTGGAGAAGCAGGGATTTCCAGCAAGCACAGCTTTCCCCACTTTGCCAGCATAGGCAGGAAAAGATCCCACTGGAAAGCCAAGAAGTAGGGAAGCTTGCAACTTAAAGATGAGAGCCTCTTCCTCCCTCCCCCCCCCGAAAAAAAAACCTTTGTATGGTACTAGCACTACTTTTGGAAGTGTCAGGGTCCAGGATGGTCTGAGTCAACTGGTGTGGGCAAACAGACTGGGGGCGCAATCCTAAACTGAGTTAGGCCAGTATAAGCTAAGCCAGCAAAATTCGGCCAGCACAAGGAACACCGTAAAGTATGTTTGAGTATGTCTGACCACTCACACAGACGTGAGCCATCCTCCCTGACTCCGAGAGTAGTCCAAACACACTTGATGGTGGCCCTTGTGCTGGCCAAACTTTGCAGGCTTATCTTAGGCTGGCCTAACTCCAGTTTAGGATTGCGCTCTGGAGGTCAGGCTCCAGAACAGGTAGATGATGTTCTCAAGAGCCAGAGGCAGATGGCATGGTTTAATATGAGCTGAGAGTAAGGTTCTGGCATGGGCAAGCAGAGGCATACCTAACGGGGGTTCCAGGGGGCCACATGGTCCTAGGCACCATGGCGGATGCCCTGCGAGCTGCCACTGTCGCCTCCGCCCGCCCTCCAAAGCCACCACCACCCGCCCACTGGGGCCCTCTCAAGGACCAGGCAGTTCACGCGCAATGTCCGCAGGGCCTCCAAAAGTGTTCTGAAGCTTTTAGGGAGTCTTTCAACAGTACTTCCAGTTTTCCAACTAAAACCAAAGCTGTTAGGTCACCTTAGTGGTGTGGTCAGTTTCAAATCATACATGGCTAAGGGGTGCTGCAGATCCCACGTGGAAAAGCAAATAGCAGTTCATCCAATTGTTATAAGCAACCAACTATATTGGGCTGGTTTATGCAAAAGAAAAGATCAAACACTATTGTGCTTAACAGTCTGGAAGTCGTGGGTCAAGAATGAATGAGGGCATTGGGGAAGGGGCCCCAAGCAGCACAACTCTTTCATCCACATTTCCTGTGGATGAAATGTGGATGGCTCACAAATCATTCATAATTATCTAGGGCTAAGTGATGTCGTCTTAAACTGAGGATCAGTTGACATGGCAGATTTTACCAGCAGCTGAAAACACTGCAAAGTACTTTTACTACCATGGAGAGTTATTTACACTCCCCACATTAGCCAAGTTCCTTGTCTCCTGGAATTAAGATACAATGGGTATGTTTTACTGGGGCATTAATAATGGGCCGAGAGTGTTGTGAGCTGGAACATCTTCAATTCTAATGGCCTAAGACAAGTGCTAATGGCCCAGGAAAGAACATCCCATGATGTTAATGCCAGTTATATTTTTTGTCACTTTATTACATTATAAGATGCTCCTCTCTATTCTACCAGCTAATATTGTTTCCCTTCTTCCAGAAGGTTAAAATTTCACTGAAACATGGCATGAAAGGAAAGCATGCAGGCAAAGGGGCACTTCTGAACACTGGTCTGCAACTGGTAGGTTGCAACACACAGCTGGATCACATCCAGATTCAAGGTCAGCAGCAGCACCATTTTCATTTGGGTTCTTCCCCCCCCCAAAAAAAAATCTTTAAAGAAAAACTGGGGTAAGGGACAGAGAGGAAGAGGAGGCAGCAGTCAGTCAGAAGAGGTTAAAATAATGTGAATCGTGGGTACTACATTACAGATTGGGGAGCAAGATTAGAACTAGATCTCAAGCAGTGATGTCATCCAGGCGTGCCAGGAACCGGAACGCCCAGATGATTGGCAGCCCTCCGCCCCTATGGCGGAGGCCAGCCACGCCTCCCTGTGCCTGGAATCGCTCGATTCGGATGCATGGGAGCGATTCGGATGCATGGGAGGGTGGGAGGGCCCAGGAACAGCTCGCCCATCCTCGGGAGAGGCGGCGCGGCCCAGGCCCATCTGCGGAACAAGCGGAACGCCATACCAGCCCATTCTGCCTGGATGCCACCGCTGACCTCAAGTCTGAAAAGCTTTGAAACTGTTTTACAGCACAGTTTAATTCTAACAATTAATCAATCAACAGTATTTATATACCACTTTTCAACACAAAGTTTATAAAATAATAATAATAATAATAATAATAATAATGGCTCTGTGTCCCAAAAGGGCTCAGATTCTATAAAAAATGCAGAACACCACTAGCAACAGCCACTAGGAAAGATACTGTGCAAGGGTGAATAGGAACAACGGGAGTCTTCCTTCTGCATGTCAAGGGCTCAGTCCAGGTCTGTGCTGGCAGAACCTTCCTTTCCATTCCAGTGCACTGATGTTACCAGTACAGCAGAGTTCTAAGCAGACCCCATGTGAACCTGGGAACAAAGTACTGCTGCTGTGGAATCACTACTGGTGTTTCTCCAGCCCTAACCACGGGAGTTTGCGATTTGACAATTGATGGAGAATTATGCCCACTGCAATTGTCCTCCATGGATCCCCTACTACCTGGGTGAGCCTCTCTTACTTACAGGTTGAAAGAGAAGAGGCAATGATGAAGCAGCTCTCTTGACCAAGGATGTCACTCTGCCATCATGGCAGGAAGGCTAATGCATAGAGGTGGTCTTGGGGATTGGATTGGGCCCTTCTGCAAGCCCTGGCCAGTGGAAGTCCAAAGCTGCAGTATTTTGCTTCTAGGTTGCATGGGTTTGCCCATAACCCAAAAGGCATTTCCTACACATGCAAAACTAACAAGGCAAGAAGAAGCTTGTGCATTGTGATGAGAACCATGCAATCATGGTTTGCATATTTCACTAATATTTTATGTATCAATTTAGCAAATTCAGCATAAGCTTCCTGGGCAACATACAGTACAGTTAAAATATGAATTACATACTTTACAATAGAGTAAATGGCAATTGTTACAATATAAAACAATACTTTAAAAGGCAAACAGTAAAACCCAGAAACAGCAGAGTTACAACAGTAACCTAGTCAAACTCCAATGCAACCATTACCATAATCCCTGTTTGGACAAATCCCAGAATGCCTGGACAAATCAACAGTATTCTCTTGGTGCCAAAATAACATCAGAGTGGGTGCCAGGGTCACCATCTCTGGGGGTAATGTTTCTAATGAAAGACACGACAAGATGGACCACTCTCTGGTCACTATCCATCTAACTTCAGATGATGATGGAATTTGGTGGTTCAGAATGGTTCATGCAGCAGAAGAGGAAGGCTATTGTGTTAATCTCATGTGGTAGAGGGCAACCATCACCTTGTAGTCACATCTGTCTATGAAAAGGGACACATGAACAATGTTGTTGAGCTTGTCCATGGCTTTGGAGCAATCTGTTCATTGAATGAATGAGCATCCCTTGTTCCATTTGATTTCCTCAAGTTGGGGGTGGGAGGATCCTAATTATCTGAATCCATCATGTAGGCTAAGCATATTAGACAGTAATGCTTATGCCACTTCCCACTAAGTAGTCCCATTGGATTCAAAGGCAAAAGGTTTGAGGACTGCAGCCTAGTGGTATAATAACCCAGATTATATACAGTATTTAAATTCCAACAGAAAACTCTCCATAAACAGGCTGTTGATTACAAGGGTAAATTATTCTTTTGCTCAGAAAGGAATGACGGCATAGATACTGACTCACCCAGCTGACCCAAGGGAGCCATCTCGAACAATGCCATGGTCCGGGGACTTTAATGGAACTCTGAGATAAGGAGAACGTTCTGAATACTGGGAAACAAGGACTTTGAAGGGGAAAAGATAACCATCTTCCCCGAATTGAACCTAGAGATATCTGCAAGGAGGAAAACAGAAGGAGAAAAAATTAAAATGCTTTGTTCATCTCATTATTGAGGCGTGACGACCGTGTCCTCCAAAGCTGCGAGAGATACGCAAACCATAAAACTTTATGTTTGGAAATATTTATTCAGTGAAGTATCTTTGGAACAAATGCAAGCTTTCATCGGACCTTAGAGGATTGGCTGCACTAGATGGATTTGTGTTTCCTCGCAGATACACAGCACCAAATATCAAACGTGTGTTCCAAGATTTGGTTCAAAAGAAGAGTGGCTCTTTCTCTCTCTCTCTCTCTCTC
>JAJKFI010000065.1:8607676-8623992 GCA_029204185.1 Lerista edwardsae | reverse complement strand
AGAGAGAGAGAGAGAGAGAGAGAGAGAGAGAGAGAGAGAGAGAGAGAGAGAGAGAGAGAGAGAGATTTGTCTGAAAGCTCAGTCCACAAATTTTCAGAAAAACAAATTTGCTTTCTGGGAGCTCATCACAGCTGAAATTGCAATTAACTACCGTACAATTGAGCATACTGTTGGGTCATTATTTCTCATCAATGATGGCCTGCCTGAAAAGGAATGTCCAACCTATTCATCTACATTTCCAATCTGTGTGGTATGTCTTGTAGCTTGTATGCATTCTTGTCCAGGTGAGTTACACACCTTGTTCTCAAAACGTCGTATCCTCTGAATATTTTGGGTTGCAATCAAGATCATAGCCATTCAACAGTTAACAATTGCACTTTCCACTACACCAGTGGAAAGGCATTGTTTTTCAAAGGATATATTGTAATCTCTTGATAGTAAAAGATCAAAGATTGCATCTTGCATCAAATGGAATTATGATGCCATAACATTTGATATTGTTATAGCTGGTATCAATCAGTCCGACAGCCGCCTGCGTAGAGGCTTTTCAGTCAATATCCTTGACATGCTAGAACATCTGAAATACAGCAACCAACAGCCACATACTTTGGATGGAAATTGGTGTGACCGAAAGAAACAAGGGACAAACAGCAGCATCTTTGTTCCTGACCACAGTCATTTGCAAGTCTAACATATTGTACAAATACACTCTTAACTTCTCCTGGGAAATCTCATAAGGTCTTCACAAGAATTTGGTCCTGACTGTAAATGATGCCACGAATGATGGCAAAATAACCAACATGTGTCAATGATGATAGATAATGCAGCCCTCAAGATACAAGTATAAATTGGCTTTTCACCCAGAAGGCTCAGGAGTACAATGCAGAAATCTACAAAGCCACTGAAGAAGTATCACTACAAGTTTCACTGAGTGCTCGATGGCCAATGGCTTCTGAATTGCAGCTGTATGGATGCAATCTTTTCTGGTCTAAGAATCATTGAAATAACAGTAGGTACCAGAGTGTGAGCTAACAATGGGCCATCAATCAATGACCTGATGAACCTCAGCTTAGGAGTCTTCACCCAGCTATGATCAAGGTGGGAAGACAAGGCACACCAGCCAAGGAAGATGCCTTCCACCAATAGCAGATAAGTGGGCAGCTGATATTCCCTGAGGCCTGTACAAGCTTCCAGGTCAGAACTATTTACTGGTCTCAGCTGCCAGATCTAATCTTGCTCCTGGGGACTTCTTCCTCTTCTGCCACTACATTGCCCTACTCTGGCATCACTTCCATTATCATCTTCATACCAGTGAGCATACACAGGGAGAGCTGTTCATCGGATTGGTTGATGAAAGGATCTAGATGGATTCATAATATCTTTCTGGTGTCTGCTGGAGAAACCTTAAACGAATGCAACTGGTGCACTCACATAGTATTCCATGCTTTCCCAGCTTAATGCCTTTACTTCTTTGCTGCCTCTCAGAAGCCACCAGTGCTATACAGCTGATGGCCAGACGACAGTCCTAAATTACCCTAGCTCCCATGTATATCTTGAAGCATCCTACCCCAACTGATTTCACTGCTTTATACTAACATAGCCTCCTTCTGGCAACCCCCACCAGCCACTTGATTGTTCTACAGCCATTCTAGTTGGCCATTGGGTCTACCATTTAGCTCTGCTAACTGGCTCAGCAGTTGGGAATGCCAAGCAGATCTACACAATGTGCTTCCTTCTGCTTACATGGCCAACTCACAGGCATCAAGGACTGTGGCTTTTTCTGTTGGAAATCACCTTTTAACTCCCCTCCCTCTTACAATGGACCCTACCCATCTTCAGGGCACTTATGGTTCTCATGCTGTTGTCATCCCGTAGATTACTGTTCAACTCGTCCAGGCTGAGAGCCCCATCCCTTGCAGTAAATAAGGGATGTGCTCCAAATAATCCTTTCTAGAAGCAACTGTGAACAGAGTGCTATGCAGCAGAGCCATGAAGCAAGGCCAGTATCTTCATAACAGTATGCTAGCCCACCCAGCATCCTACCATGGATGCTCTGGTGAGGGACAAATGAGAAATACAGTCAATCTTCTTTATATGTGACCTTGCTCTCTGTGGCCTCACTTCTTTGCAAGGAGCAGAATTGCTACATACGTCGTTATCTGTGCCTCTGTCCTCGTTATCCACCATGTAGAGACCTTCCAAAGCCTACAGGGATCTTCAGGATGGCACCTGTGATCAGTACTGACCCCTTGAAAATGACTGGCAGAAGCATCTACAAGCCACGTTTAAGGGGTCCATGCTGGTTACAGGTGCTATTCTGAAGATCCCTGCAGCCTTTGGAAGGTCTCTGCAGCATTCAGAGATCTTTTGGCACTTCTTGCTGCACTCTGCTGACTTCCTGAGAGTCTGCTGGATTCTTCTGATGGCAGATAAAAGTACCCCTTGAGCCCATAGGATCAATGGTTCCTTATCTGCAAATTCGTTATCCGCGAGGATTTCCAGTAACCTAGTCCTAGCGGTTAATGAGGATTGACTGTACCAGAGTGGTTTTCCTCCTCTTAGAAAAGAAAAGAATGGGAATGAAATTGAAAGGAGGAAGGAACTGGGGTGTGTGATTTCAAAGGGTGGGAGGAGAGAGAAAGGAGGGAAAGAAGGGGGAAATATTTGTTGCTCCACTTCAGTGGTCCAGCACTGCTAAGGAATAATAAGTCATGCGCCTCCCCTATTCACACAGCCACTGTGTAAGTGTTGCATTGAGTCCTCCACAGAATAACAGGTTTGAAAACTGCCTGACAGATTTTCCGTTCCCAGCATCAGCTTATCTAAGCCTTAAATAATTGACCATTTTCTTACCAGATGCGTGCTACACAGCTAATTTGCGGAGCTTAAAATGACTGCACAGACCAAGAATCCAGATGTTAAGAGGCTGCAGTCTGGTATTTCAGCCCTAAAAAATAATTCCACTGATGTCCAAAGCTGGAACTCTGGTGTAATAACAGTCCTGCAAACTTGGCATAATGTCATTTTCAAAATGTTTTTGGCCAGCTAGTAAGTCTTATAATCTGGCTGTTCCAATTATATTCAAGGTTGTGCATATTTGAAAGCACGCAGATGCAATGAATGTGTGAAGATTTCCCTAAGTGTGTTTTCAACAATAATGGACTTAGTCTGTCTTTATGCAAGAATTTCTCATCACTGCAGGGATCAAATCTAAAGAAGTGAAGCTAAAGAAGAATACTAAAGAAGTGAAGCTCAACTGCACCTTACTGTTTTTCAGCTTAGTAAATAGGAGCTGGGTTGCACATTCAGAAATATCAAACAGTACAACCCTCCTGGGACTAGGCTGAGCTTCAACTAACTGAAAGATTATTGCTTGGTGAGAACAATGAGAAGAACCTTTGTCCAATCAGCTGATAAGACAGTCATTGACGTGACATTCCCAGCTCCCACTTGGCCTCCAGCTCAGTAACAGGTAGCCTAGGCAGAGTTGCAATAGTGACAATAGGTACAAGCAGTGTAGTCATGCACCCGGTTCTCACCGGTTCCCGAGAACCGGTTTCTAAATGAGCTGGCCCCGCCCACGGCAGCTGGCCCGCCAGTGCTGTCATGCAGCTGGAACGGCGTTCCGGTTGTTAAAATTAGTGGACTCCGCCCACTTAACTCATTGCTGGCTCCTTGTTTTTTTTGCTTCGGGGTTTTTTTTGCTCCGTTTTTTTTGCTTTGCACTTCGTGTTGGTGTGTGTGTTTTTTGCTTTGCACTTCGTGGGTTTTTTGTGTGTGGCTCCGTTTGTTAATTGGACCAGAAAACAGGGCCATTTCCCGCCCATTTGAATTTGAATTTCAATTGCAAGCAGAGGCAAATCTAAGGGAGGGCAAAGCTCTTAGGTTTTGAAAGAAGCCTTACCTTGCAGTGGAATCACTCCTCTCCTGCACCATTTTAGCCAATCCTCACAGGGAAAAGCAACATCTTGGCGTTGCTTACTGGCTACAGCAGCAAGGGAGAGGAGCAGTGGTGACATGGAGGGGAAAGGCACCTGAACATGCATTCCAGAACCTAACCTTAGGGCTGGCTCCGCCCACTCATCACTGGCTTTGTTTTTTGTTGTTGTTTGCTCCGTCCCCCAGCCTCTCTGTTAAGTGCTCCTAGAAATGCAGACCTCTCTCCCCCCCTTGCAGGATCGCCCCCCCAGCCTCTCCTTTAAGTGCTCCTAGAAATGCAGACCTCCCTCTCCCCCTTGCAGGATTGCCCCCCAGCCTCTCCTTTAAGTGCTCCTAGAAATGCAGACCTCCCTCCCTCCTTGCAGGATCGCCCCCAGCCTCGCCTTTAAGTGCTCCTAGAAATGCCTTTCCTTTCAGACTTCCCTTGCAGGATCGTTGTGCATGAAGAGATTTTGTGTGAGCACAGAGCTTAGCATTGCTGCACTTCCTTGTAGCCTGCAATTCACTATATCGATCTTTGTGGAAGTTGATTTTCCCTGGGTTTGGAACTGTGGTGAGTTCTCTAGAAAAGTGTAAAGGGAAGACGTACACATAGTTGTTGTTCTTTGTGGGTGTCATGAAATTGTGGTCTTATGTGAACCTGGTTAGTTGGGAGAGAACTACTCAAGTGTAAATGGCTCAGGTGGGGGTGATTAGTTCATTGATATAAAGTTAAAAGCCTCAGGGAACAGACCCCTTTGGCTGCTCTCAGGGAAGGTTAGCCTCACTATGTGCTGTGGAAGCTGGTTGTAGTCAGTCAGTAAGGTAAAAATCCTATAGGATTTTTTTGTTGTTGTTGTTTTTGTCCTTTGAGTTCCTCTCAGTTAAGTTATAAACAAAGGGGTTGATTATTGTCATTTTAATATTCAGGTTTTATGGAACAGAGCCTCTGTAGTTTATTTATAACTCTTAATATATGTCAATAAAATTGGGTTTTTTACTTCTGTTATTTGGCTTTCTTTTAAGAGGGATTTTTGCCCAGGAGCTCCCTTTGTTGTGTTGAGCCTGGGCTGGTGGCAGCAGCAGCTACACCTGAGGAGGGGAGTTACACCCCCCCCTCAATAGGTTAACTAGATTTCCTCCCACAAGGTTTGTTGCTTTTATTGCTGGAATCTTAAATGATGTGGGTACTACTTTAAAGCAACATTATTTGACATAGTGAAGCACGAGATTTCTCCTGTCTCTCTTGAGAAACAAGAAATTTCTTGTGAATATGAGACATAGTCTGTGACCATTCATAGGTCTACTAAAATGACATGCAGCATCCTGTTGGTCTGGATGGCATAAAATGAAGCTTGAACTGGGGATACTGTGGACTAGTAACTTGCAAAGTGGATCACTATATGATGTAAATCCAAGTAGGAATCATAGTTCAGTATGATGGTTTCTGTGAATTAAGCTGTTGTTAAAGGCTGGTTTTCCCTCCTGCCAACTCTAAAGTTTGCACAGCGTTGATTACCCAGCGCAGTTATTTACAGGTGATAATTATTATTAATTGGGCATGATCCAGTGTAATTTAAGTGCTTTTATATTGCATTGATTTTGAGTAGTCAAACGTGTGCTTAACTCTCCCTCCAGTTGAAATCCCTAAGACATAAAGACTGATCTAAACTGTTTACTCAGAAGTCAGCCCCATTATTTTCAGTTGGATCTTCCAAAAAGACAGGCTTATACTTGCAGACTTATGCATATATTGCTGAATGGCTTACTCTTTAGAAAGTGTGTTTAGAATTTCAGCCTTGAGAACTATTGGCTGAATTATGTCCATAATTGTAAAGATTATCCTATTTTCCTGTGTCATTGCATTCCTCCTACCTCCAAATCACTGACAGTATGATGGGTTTAGAAGACCTTGTGTACATTCTGAGAACTCTTTAGAGTATGGTCAAGCACACACAGCCCAAAAGAATTAGATTGGGAAGAGCTGACGTCCCCCTTCTCAGGCCTTCTTAACATGCTCTGAGAGTGATCTGGAATAGTTTGGGAATTGTTGGGTCTGCTTGATGACATCACTTCCTGCCATGACATCACTTCCGGTGGGCGGACCCCAACAAGTGCCAATCAAAAGTGAGTTCCTGTTCCTAAATCATTTGAATGACACCACTGCTTATGATGTCACTTCCGGTGGACGGACCCCAACAAGTGCCAATCAAAAGTGAGAACCTGTTTCTAAATCATTTGAATGACACCACTGGGTACAAGCCCAGGTAGACTTGTAGCATTTCTTTTCCTCCTAACTCAGAATGTCAGGTGCAAGAGAGCGGCAACAGGATGTAGGCATCTTGCTGTCTTGTGTGCTCCCTGAGGTAACTGGTGGGCCACTGTGAGCTGTGGTGTTTCTACAGGGATGGCAAAGCTCTAAGTTTTGCAAGAAGCCTTACCTTGCAGTGGAGATCACTCCTCTCCTGCACCATTTTAGCCAATCTTGGCGTTGCTTACTGGCTACAGCAGCAAGGGAGAGGAGGGATTTACACGACAGGGTAAGGCTTCTTGCAAAACTTAGAGCTTTGCCATCCCTGTAGAAATGCCTCTGACTGTGAGATACAGGAAGCCGACTAGGTGGGCCTTTGGCCTGATCCAGTGGGGTCCTTTGACTTGCTTGCTGTTCTTGGGCAGTGACACCAGGTGTAAAAACCCTGCTGGGGTAGTTTAAAAAAACTGGCATTTGGACAGCAACAAATACCCCCATTATCAAATATCACATGGAATTTACTGCACCATAATGAGCCCCAAAGCAGAAATAAGGGTGATTTACTTACACTTATATGCTTCCCTAAAGACCCATTGGCCACCACAGAGTGAGTCTGATACATCAACAAAATCCTATGTGGATGTTAATGGCACCAAGAATGATATGCAGCATAATAAGGTAGGCTTCTCTCCCTTTCCAAGCATAAGATGCTGTTGTAGGAGTGTGGATATGCCATGCTCACCTTGATCCAGAGAGGCATTCCAATATACTGTAGAATCACTAGTGCAAGCTGAAGCTCCTCCACTACTATCCCATTCATTTCAATGGAGAGAGATTGTCCATGTGTATGAATCTTGCTTAGATATGTACACACACACACACACACACACACACACACACACACACACACACACACAAAGAGTGTAAATATCTGGGCATACCCAGATATCCAGATTGGCATAAAATGCAAAATAAGCTGACAATCTTATGCACACTTGAGAGTAGACCCCATTGAACACAGTGGGACTTATTTCAAAAGTAAACATGTACAGGTTGAGTATCCCTTATCCGGACTGCTTGGGATGGGAAGGTGTCTGGATTTTGGATTTGTCTGGATTTTGGAATAATCATATAAATATAATGAGAAATGCTCCTTTCAGTGTTACCCACTTGGGTGTCTGCTGGCCCCGGGCCCTTTGACATTTTTCAACAATGGCACAAACCACAGAGTAGAGAACAGAACTTACTGCCTATGCAGGGCAATGAGCACAGACCTTCTAGTGTTCACACAATAGAAAGTTGTGGGTTTTTTTAAGAA
This sequence comes from Lerista edwardsae, assembly GCA_029204185.1. Classification (NCBI taxonomy): domain Eukaryota; kingdom Metazoa; phylum Chordata; class Lepidosauria; order Squamata; family Scincidae; genus Lerista; species Lerista edwardsae. The sequence goes on along the minus strand of JAJKFI010000065.1, from coordinate 8,616,505 downwards.
GCCTCGGACAAAAATATCTGGATTCCTGAAAAGTCTGGATTTAAGATATCTGGATAAGGGATCATCTACTGGTATAAGATTGTGGTTTAAAAGCTATTAAGTTTAGAGGACATGTGCAACACATTATTTATGGTAGTTTTGAGCTAGGGAGGCAATAGAATGGGTTAATGGGGTTATAGGCTAGTTAGATCACTCCCTTCTGGATATAGGCTAGTTAGATCACGCCCTTCAAAAAGCCTCATAAAGTTGGAGCAAAATGTTGGGAAGCCTTTTAGTCTTTTGAACATGGCCTAAGATCCCAAAAATGAGCTTCTCTTTTCAATTCTACATATTTTTTTTGTTCAAAAGTTACCCTAATCCTCTTATTTTGAGTGGAACATTTACCAGCATCCAAAATCTGCTAGCTGCTCTCATTTCACCACTCAAACCTTGACTGTGAACTTTCTAATTCATGTCTGAATTGCGGTGCTACCTCAGCATTCAACAATGAGTGTTTGAATATTATTGGTATTGCACTGTTGTCATGGCAGGTCTAAAAAATGAATCTCATAAACTGTCAGCTGTCAAATATTGTCAAATACTAAATACCAGTATCCCCCATCAAGAGAGACCTCTTCCTTGGGGAGAATTTAATCCAAACTGTTTAGAGGTCTAATGGAAGCTAATTATCTTTGTAATATATCCTAGAGGGGAAGAGTTGAATCCAAACTAGCAAAGTCTGAGGTAAAAGGAGAGGTTGATTCCTCTCAGGTGAGCAGGTTCATGGCAGTATCATCTATCAAACACTGTCAGATACTAAATAACATTACATGCCAACCATCAAATACCAACCACCAAAAAAAAAATCAAAGTTTGAAATAAAGCATAAGAGGATATCTAAAACAGAGTGAAAGTATTTTGAGACTACGCTGCAAATATTGTGAATACAGGGGGGGATTGGGGCAGCTAGAAAGGATACAATCCTCAAAATTTTCAGAGGAGAATTTGGGAGCACCAAATCATTTCAGAAACATACCCATCCATTTTATTTTATTGTATATTTTAGGGAAGCAGGAAAGCTGTAAAGCATGGTCTTGTTCTTGTCATCCATTTATAGCCTGCCTATCTTCCATGATGGAACACAAGGCAGTGAACACCTGGGGGTGTCCCCCATTCAGTCATAGATCTGCTCCTCTTCAGCAAGGCTGCTGAATCCTGGGCCTTTTGAGCATGCCTTTTCACATTCTTGGTGATCGCACAAGACGTCCGTGAGCAGGTAGGAAGGAGTCGTAGAGGGGCTAGATTCATTATATGGCTGCTGGAACACAGTTAATCCAGCCCCAATGCTCCCTGAACAATTGGTCGACAGTAACATAAATAATTTGTGTGGGTTCTTCTGTGAGCAGGCCCAAAAACTGGGCTGAGTGAGGGCACTTGGCAGATGCCCACTTTGGCCTGTATGATTAGTTATTTTGGACCAGAATTGCTTTACCCATGTTATATCTACACTCCTTTTTGTTTTCGTAGTGCAGTGGCCTTTGAACATCAATATATATGTTCAGCTTTAAAAAAACAAAAACCAACCTACAATAAAAAGAACAAAGTAGATTATGAAACCCTTTGTATTCCCATGCCAGCATTCCTATGTGCTCTGAAGAGAAATCTGCTGTACTTTATATAAAATACCCTTGTCTACAATTCTTCAGTCTCTTTATACACTGTGTTAAAATAACCACATAAGTATTTCCCAGGCAGGTACTAAAATACTCCAAAAAAAAATGTACAAAATTCTTGAAGAAGGACATTCCTATCCCTTATGCATAAAACATGTATGCATATTCATCTAAAACATTTGGAAAAATTTGTACCAGTTATAATTAGCATGTTTTGTGCATCTATTTTCTTTGCTATTAAATAACAAATGTGTAGTAACCATAGCAACTGAAACCATCACATGGTAGTGGTGCTATTTTGGGGATAACATAAGTACCTTTCTTAAAGAAGCATTCACACCTCTGAGCTATGAATTTTAATAATTTTCAAGGGAGAATATCGGGTGTGATCATTTTTTATTCATTTTCCATCGCACTAATTTAATGTAGAATGCATTCGAGCTTTTTTGTGTGTTGGGTTCTTTTTCCTCCTTGTCCATCGATTCCTTTTTATTGTTGATTTTTTTTTCAGTTGAGGCGGGGGAGTGGAAAGTACTTTTGAGAAAGAAAAAGTAAGAGGCTTTTTTTTTTTCTTTTAAAAATCATGCTGTGGAAAAATGCCCTGTAACCCATTCGCTTTGTATGGATGCCAGCATGGGCAGGACACCCGAGGCTATATGGGAAGTGTGCAATTAGTTGAGAGGCTGGGTTAATTTACACATTTTGCTACATGCCATTTACATAATTTGCATATCAAGCTCATGGAAATGGCAGATGGAAAAACTTCTGCGAGAGAAATTCCAGTGAAAAACAGGACAGGCCTGAAATCCCAATCAGACGGAAAATTGGGTAGCTGAGTCTTCCAGCATCATAGTTCTGGCCCCTTGAACAGCCCTGTATCAGAAAGAGGTCCAGGCAAGTCAAGTTTATCAAATGATGCTTCAGGGGTGCAGCTGTACCTGCCAAAAGAATGCAGGGTCTTTGCATTCTGTCATTGTGAGGGACCACTGAGGGCACAATCCTAACCTGGAGTTAAACCGGCACAGTTAGGCCAGCAAAGTTTGGACAGCACAAGGGCCACTGTAAAGCGCATTTGGACAACGCTCGGAGTCAGGGAGGATGGTGCATGCCTGTGTGATGGCCTCTGACTCCAAGAGTGGTCCAAACATACTTTACGGTGGCCCTTGTGCCAGCCAAACTTTGCTGGCCTAACTATGCCAGCCTAACTCCAGGTTAGGATTGCACTCTGAATCATACATCCCTTGCTTATTTGGGGTAAGCATGTCTAATTAGTAATAATTCACTTTGTAAAATAAGAACCAGCAGCAAACACCCACCAATTTACAAACTGTTATGCCCTTGTATGCTATTTGGAAGGATACAGTCCTGTTTCCTTTCCAGATGGCCCTTTGATTCCCATTTGCGCCAACCCATTCTTGGACACATACTGCCTTCTTAATTGGACATAGCTTTGCCTTGACTTCTCCCTTGACTCTGCCCCTGCATTTTTTTTGGCACACCTGATCCTACTTACCGCAGTAGTCAGAAACAATTCTTTCATCCACTCATCTCTGGATCCAGTCCTGCAAAGAACTACATTGTGCCTGTGAGATCAATGTCTAGGCTCAGCCTCTTCCAGGAAGCAGAGACCTCATTCCCAACTCCCTGTCTTTTTACCACGGCTGGTGCCAGGCTACATTGTGCCCTAGGCAAGGCTAATTGAAATACAAATTTTTTATAAGACTTTATAATTAATTATATCCTATAGCACTGTTGTGGTATTTAGATATAAAAAATCAGTGGCATAGCTTGGTCATTTGACACCTGGAGCCCATACATGTTTGGTACCTCCTACGGCAAAATCATTCATTCATTCATTCATTCGGCCACCTTCCATGCCCAGGCCCAGCAGTGCCTAACTGCTTCCTGCACTGGCCTTCCTCTGTGCCTTTGCTGGTAGGAGCTTCCTTTACTATTCTCAGTACCCCTGCTGCCTCAGATGACCATTTGTTGCCGGAGCTGCTTGCTTGCTGCCAGAGGCCACAGGACAAGGCAAGCAACATGGGGGGGGGCAGATAAAAAGGTTCTGTGGGCCTCATTTGTGACTCATTATGCAGGTCTGCAGGCTGTATGTTTGACACTCCTGCACTGTCAACTGTTTTGACTGTTGTATTTTTAGGGTGGGTTTTTTTTTTTTTGCCATAACTTTTGCTAGAATAAAGATATTACACTCTGGTCTGTTTCAGTAAATTCCTCATGAAATTCTGCATCAAGCAGTATGTAACATGATAGTACTATTCCATAAAACCCCAATTTTAACAAAATGATTTTTATAAAAAAAAAAAAGTAGGTTTTTTCATTTTTAGTTTTTCAGTCATAACTTTTGATAAATATATTACACTCCAGGGTTTATTTTTCCATTGAATTTCTGGTAAAATTCTGCATCAAACAGTATATAGCATGATGGTATTATTCTGTAAAACTGCAATTTTAAAAATGTGGGGTTCAGTGGTGACACCGCCACACCGAGAATGGCACCTGGGGCACTCTGCCCTACCCCACCCCATGGGTTAAAAAAACCAATCTATATTAAACTGTGCCCCTCAAACGTCAGTGGCAGGTGTGAGTGCGTGTGTGTGTGTGTGTGTGTGTGTGAGAGAGAGAGAGAGAGAGAGAGAGAGAGAGAGACCAATCCAAAACTGGTGTTAGGCCGGCCTAACTCAGGGCGCGATCCTAAACTGAGAGCACAATCCTAAACTGGAGTTAGGCCAACATAAACTAAGCCAGCAAAGCTTGGCCAGCACAAGGGACACCGTAAAGTATGTTTGGACCACTCTCGGAGTCAGAGAGGCCAGTAGACAGACGTGAGCCATCCTCCCTGACACTGAGAGTAGTCCAAACACGCTTGATGGTGGCCCTTGTGCTGGCCAAACTTTGCTGGCTTAGCTTATGCTGGCCTAACTCCAATTTAGGATTGTGCTCTCAGTTTAGGATTGTGCCCTCTGTGTGTGTGTGTGTGTGTGTGTGTGTGTGTATGTGTGTGTTTATCAAGGACTTTGTAAAGTTACTGCTAAACTGTTCTGCAATGTTGCTAGTTTTTTCTCTCTCAAAGTCAAGGACAAATAAACGATCAAGTAGATGAATACATGTATTTATAGTCATCTCCCATAATACTCTCTAATTGTTAAACCCCCTTTCCATCTACTTTTCTATGTATCTTCCTTAAAGCTCTCATTTATAACCAGATTATATATGTTTGCTTGCAAACCCTTGCTATTATATTTACTCTCACCCATTATCTCCTCTGTGGTTAGATCTCTTAATTGACAGCTCTTTTGTAATTTCTGTGTAAGAAAGGGCTATTGCTAACCAAACATTACCACTCTGGAGATGGTGGGGAGGTTGTAGAGGGTTACTGGCTCATTTAACAGAACAGAAGTTGGAACCCTGATGGAGAAAGCAAACAGATTGCTGCAATGATGAAAGTTGTTTCTACCCATTATATGGAATATTGAATATGTCTCAACACTACCAATCCCTGGCTCCAAGCAGTGGATACATTTGTTTCACCTGCTATAACTGCAAAGACTAAAACAACTGCAGATTTTATTCCAGGCTTCAAACAGTCCATTTAAAAGCCAAGGGCCGTTCCATGCAATACCTGCTCCCTGGAAGTGGTTGTAGCTCGGAGATAAAGCTTATGCTTTGCATTCAGCAGGTGGTCCCAAGTTCAATCCCTGGCATACCCAGGCAGGTTAGAGAAAGACCCGCTTTCCTGAAATCCTCGAACACAGCTGCAACTCAGTGTAGACAAATACTGAACAGTTTCCCATGTTCAATCAATCAAACAGTATTTACATACCGCTTTTCAACACAAAGTTCACAAAGTGGTTTACAGGCAAATAATAGTAAAGTTAAATGGCTCCCTGTCCCAAAAGGGCTCACAATCTAAAAAAAATGCAGACCACCACCAGCAACAGCCACTAGAAAAGTCACTGCGCAGGGGTGAAGAGGGACAATTACTCTCCCCTTGCTAAATATAAGAGGAACACCACTTGGAAAAAGTGCCTCTTGCCCAGTTAGCAGGGCTAATCTGATCATTATGTTCTGATCATTATGGAAATGGTAGGAGATTACCACTATGCAGCTCAATCATAGGCATACTTACTTAAAGATGTTCCCCTGAAAATAATAACAATAACAATAACAATAACAATAATATTTTATTAATGCCACCAGTATTTATATACTGCCCTGCTTGTCATTGGATTTCTCCTCTGACTTTAACCAAGGCAGTTTACATAGGCAGGCTTTCTCAACCCTATGTAGGGGTTGTAACAATCACAAGTTCAATCTTGCATAGAACATCTTCCATGCAGGTGGTATCCCACCTCGCCTCCCACACTGCGCTCGCCTCCCACACTTATCTAACAAGAAGAAGAAGATGATCTTGGAAGAAAATGGGAAGTATTCATTTCAAAGTGGATACCAAGATAAACAGATGACAATAGAACTTATCCTTACCAGGTTAAATAGATGACAATAGGACTGTCAGACCAGGGTTCTGTTTTTTTTATCTCTTGTTTCTGTAAGACCTGAGCTGGACTTTTTCCAGATCCTGGCTCATTAGAGCTACTTACAAAACATGGACTGGATCTTCAACATTACATTCTGGAAAAGCTGTCTACAGACTTGATAGGAGTCCCACCCCTGACCGCACCGCCTGAAATATTCAAACTTCCTATCAGGAGAGGAAATGCCTCTGCCATGTTGGCAACTGAACCAGGGCTGTTTTGCCATCTCTCTCTTGGCTAAGTTTGACCTTGACTCTACTGCTGAAATGACTGGGATATTTGGGGACCATTTGTCCACAAATGCAACCTCCCATGGCATTCTGACAGTCTTCGTCTCAAAGGACATAGTTGGACACATACCCCCCCCCCCCCCCCAAAAATGTCCCTTCAAAAAAATCCTATTAATGATTAGTGCAAAAAAAAATTGCAACATTTAGAAGTTAGCAAGATTTTCTAGGAACCAGATTATGTAATAATCCTTCTACCTGCAGCCTTCAATTGCCAAGTCTAAAGACTCAGAGGTAGTGGATTTTTTCAGGCCCAACTTTGGTATGTATTTAGTTTAATAAGGAGGAAGGTGAATGATCAGACTGAGAGTCTTCTTCATACCTGAAGGACACCCAGTGAAACTTGCCTGCCACCCAGCAGTGCATGAGCTCAAACCTATCACAGGTGATAGACTCAAGCCTCTCATAGCCTATGACAAGAGAAAGAAGCTGTTGCCACGCAGGTCTCAGGCAACATTTCATATGCATGCAATTTCGCTGGCAGTGCTTACGAATACATTGAAATGATTCCAAGTTTTCATTTTTTTTTTTGCAAAGCTTTTGAGAAGTGTGACACTCCGAAATCCCCTGCTTCCCAATTCTACAAGCAGATAAAATGTTTAATGGGGTGTAGTTGTCTCATATTTATTTTTAGTCCTCAGGAATGCATTCCCATCACTGATTTAGAGAAAATAGAGCATACAAAGCATGGCTGGAGAGAAATGTAGCAGACCAAGGAGCATGCTTTTTTTGGGGGGGGGACTGCACAGATTTTGCTCTGTGTAAGTATTAGCAACCACAAACAGACTCACAGACATTCTTATTTATCCATATGTTGGCAACCACATTTGAAAATTGTGGATATTAATGTTCTCTCTGCCTTAATTCAATGTGAACCACATGCAAAGCCTTCTACAAGGTAGCTTACAGTGGCATCCCCAGCCCATGCTCTGCCCAGGGGCCAGGTCGACACGCTACACCCCCAGCATCAGCTCTCCACACCCTCCTTGCCAGGGCCGCATTAAACCATGCCCCCCCAAGCTTTCGGGTATTTTGGGCCCCCTCCAAAACTCTTCAGGAAAGCAATACAATAAAATAGCAGCTTCCCATCCACCCCCACTCCTAAAACAGCAGGAATACAGGCAGAAATCTGAGGGGCAAAAAACAGAAAACAGGCACTTCCAAGTTGTTCTCAAAAGGGGGAGCACAAATGGACACAGGCTCCCACGTAATGCAGCTGCCACGTGCATCCCAGTTCAATACTTGGAGGTGAGGTTTGCCGCATGTGGTTCTTGCAGAGCTTGGCAAGCCTTGCCTTTGGAAGGCCAGGCTTGCTGTAGTCTCTTGCCAGCTGGAGATTTGGTGGGCTGGATGGGGGGTCCCCGGGACCCCAGATCTGTAGATCCATGCATTAGGCTGATGCCCAGACATGCCAATGTGATGGGCCCAGCCCTGCTCCCTGCCCAGTGACACACCCTCCCACAATGCCAGGCTCCATTTTGGAGCTGTACAATGGCAAGGGAGGGTGGATGGACTGAAACCGCTTGCCTGTTCAAGAGGCGAAGCGTCATGTGGCTGCTTTCCTCCTGCCCCAGGAGTTCTGTGCCCAAGAGCCCTTGCCCCCTTGATCAATGGTAGGTCGCAACTGGTACCTTAAGTACATTGGACTGAAGCAAGACCTCCCAGCAGGGGCAGAGTTGAGGGTGGAGAAGAGAATGAGGATTACAACAGGAGCAGTGACACCATCATCAAGAGTGCTCACATGCTGCCTTTGAAACCAAAGGATCTTAGCCAAGAAACATCAGGAGTAACAGCTCAGCAGAAGCTGCACTCCCCCAGCACATCCTCAGCTTTTCCATTTCTTGCCTCTATTGTCTGACTCTTCCTTTGTACTGTTCCTCTGCCTTCTCTCTCACATTCCACATTCCACGTCTCCCTCCCAGCACCTCAGCAGAAGCAGCGCTACTGAAAGGGAAGCTGCCCTTTTAGCAGCACCACTTCACAACCAAACAGCTGACGGTGGTGCTGAGAGAGCCCAGCTATCACGTGGGTTGGATAAAGTCTGGCCCACAATCTGCGTCTGGCCCACAAGCCTTATGTTTGACACCCGGTCTAGATAATTACATATGCCCATGGGCACATTTCTCATTTTGCTTCCTGCTGAGCCTGATGCTTCTTGGCTAAGATCCTTTGGAAGAAAGTTTCAAAGGCAGTACTTCAGCACTCTCCTTTTTTCCTCCTCCTCATCAGCTGGTCAAGGGGCATATGTAATTATCTAGACCGGGTGTATGTGTGTATTATATATACACACATACAGTGGTGTCAGCCTACCGGTTCGCTGGGCGGAGTTTCTTCGCT
>JAJKFI010000065.1:8581332-8602676 GCA_029204185.1 Lerista edwardsae | reverse complement strand
CTGCTTATGCTGCTTTTGGTTACAGATGCCAGACCCGGGCTTCTTGCGTTGTCAGGCAAAGCCCTCAAGTCTGGGAGTGCTACACTAACCAAATCTCAACAACAGCATCTTTTTCAGAGCACAATTGTAACCTGGAGTTAGGCTGGCACAGATCCAAGGAGCGCATTGGGGAGTCTGGTACCTCCCTAGGTGCAAGGGGATGCTCCAGTCACCCTGTCAGCTGCGTTGGATGCAGCGCAGGCCTGCCAGCATGCCTGCTCCAGTGCAGCCTAGGATTGGGCTGCCCGAGCCCAATTGAGGAGGCCCATGTTGAGATGCCCGGCATCTCATGTGGGGGAGGGGTTAGGATTCGTTGGCCCCCTCCCCCTCCCTTACAAACCCAATCCTCCCCTTCCTCCACCTTCCCCTGTCCTGTTCCTTCCTGCCTCCCACCCCTGCCCCAATGGGCCTTCCTGCTGGCTAGCACAACTGCAGTGCCGGCTGACCATGCTGCCCACATTGACGTGCAGTGCCAGCTAGCACAGCCCCAGGACCAGTGCTCCCTACTCCCCAGGTGCCGTAAACATGCTTTATGGCACAGTTACGACCCCTGGAGCCGGCGCCAAGCAGCAACGCCAGCCATCCAAAACCTTAAGATTGGGCTCTCAGATTCCCAGCTGCAAGACCAGCATTCCTGACAATCCACTCATTTCTCATAAAAGAAATTTCAGACCTGCATGTCCCCTGAGTCCACTTAAAGTCGAAAACTTCTGCAAAACATTTTCCCAAATCATGTTTTTATTCTGCTTTGTTGCTGCTTTGTTTAAGTGGCAATTAAATGTGTCATCTATTATCTGCACATGCCTGGAGGTAAAGCTTCCTCTCCCTCTGCTGAGTTACTTTTTCCAGAGCAGTCCATCTCCCCCATGATGCACCCTCATACAGTGACCTCTAGGTGACGGAATCTGCCTTGGATGTCTCATGAGTCCATAGCCCATGTGAAATGCAGTTTCAGGGTGACAGCTTTAGACCTTCCTGAGGAAGAGTCTGTGGTACTGCTGTTAGAGATCTGCCATTCAAAATCTTTCAAATGGGGAGTGTCACTTTGAACACATCCCCTTGTATTTGGATGATGTATTTGGATGATGATATATTTGGAAGATGGTTGGCTATCTGCCCTCCATTCGTCTGGAATACTGTCATAGTTTGTTTACTTCCCTGGTCAGTTGTACTCCCCCTCAAAGGGCCTGATGAAGAGAATTCGGTCTCACTTTATTATTGAACATTCTCTGTGTTCATGTTAAATGTTTATTTTTTTTTAAAAAAATTGTGTTTTACTTATTGTGTTTACATTGTACTTTTTTGTTCTCTGTAAGCCGCCTTAGACAGGCAGGGTATAAATTCTTCAAATAAATAAGTAAATAAGTAAATAAATAAATATTTCATTTAAAGCCATTTAACTTTATTATTATTTGCCTGGAAACCGCTTTGTGAACTTTTTGTCGAAAGGCAGTACATAAACACGATTGATTGAATTTTGCAAGTTTCCTCTTGGCCTCTTGTTTGAGATGTTGAAGGCAAAACTAAGGACCGTGTGTGCAAGACCAAAGTCCCAATCCCATCCCACCAAATTTCTGGTGCCAATGCAGCAATGTGAACAAACAAACATTCCCTTGCCTTGAGGAGGCCTCCCTGATTCCCCCTCCGCCACAGAATGCAGCCCACATCCCATTTGGACAGCTACATCAAGGCTAGAAAATTGGCTAAATTCTGCAAAATGGGAAAGCACAAAAGTATTAAACAGCCACTTGGAATTTGCCCTTTGATGGTCAGAGGCAGATCTACAGGGAGGGCAAAGCTCTAAGTGTTGCAAGAAGCCTTACCCTGTCATGTCAATCCCTCCTCTCCCTTGCTGCTGTAGCCAGTAATCAACACAAAGATGTTGCTTTTCCCTGTGAGGATTGGTTAAAACAGTGCAGGAGAGGAGTGATTTCCACTGCAAGGTAAGGCTTCTTGCAAAACTTAGAGCTTTGCCCTCCCTTAGATCTGCCTCTGGGAGCAATGTCGTACAATCTCCCAAGTGACCGTGATCCTGTGGCTGTGAAAGCTTTGAAATGATTATTGTCTGCTATCCTTTTTCAGGTACCTGATCCCACACTCTTCCTTCTACCACTGATCATTACAGCTGTTTTTTCCAGGATGATTCTTTACGGACTCAACATGATACCTGCATGTGCTCTTACTTTCGAACAAATGGCATAGAGTCGACAACTGTGAATGGATATATCTGCAGGTATGTGAAAGTCTTTCCTAATATAAATGTATGTGAAATATGCAATAGTGTAGAGTGCTTAAATATTCTTATATCTCCCTCCCTCCTTTGTTTTATTTTAATTTTTTTTTGTAAACAGATACATCGTAGTTTCTCTTTGTAATTGTCTTATAACAGTCTTGAAAACAAATATATCTCAATTTCTTGCTATTGCTTTTTTTGTATTCATATACTGCTCTTGAATATCTTTTTTTCTCTCACAAAAAATGAATAAAAAAGTTAAAGAAAAAATCTGTTTCTGAAAGTTGTCATGAAGTCAGAAAATATATGGCTGGTGTGCACTGCACATTAGACAAGTTAAGCAGCATCACAAGAGCCCTAACTCTGAGTTATACAATGGGCCATTCAGTCCCATTGTATCTGCCTCTGAGAGTATCTGTCTCTGTGTTGGCAAAGGGAGGAAGTGGGAAGTGGGAGAGCTAGAGAGCAGTGTGGTAGGCAGAGTTCCACAAACTGCCCCCCACCCACCCACATCCACCCCGTTTCTATATTGGCCAATGTCTCTTCCAAAGATTGTCTCCACAGAATGTTGGGATATTGAACGCAGAACTATCAAATAAACTGAAACCAAAGTTTGTGTCACTAATAGGAACATACCAATATCAAAAAAATTTTGCCCAGCATGTAACTAGTTTGTGGAACTCCTTGCTACAGGATGTTGTGACAGTGGCCTAGATGTCTTTAAAAGAGGATTGGACAGATTATTGGAGGAAAACTCCATCGCAGGTTACAAGCCGTGATGTCCAGTCTGAAATTATGTCCAGTCTGAAATTAGTCAGTCGCTCATTATGAAGGCCAGTTAGAAATTTTTTGCTATCATTCAAATTGATCGTGGATGGCAGGTTTTGCTGCCTACTCCAGACTGGCAAGGGAGGAATGGTGTGTTCAGTAGTTCCATGTTTTTAAAAATGGTTAGTAGTGTTTAATAAAGTTAAACCCAAGCAGTGGTCTGGTGTTTTCACTGGGGTGTATGAAGGTAAATATGCTACCTCAGAATGCCAGATGCAAGGAAGTGGAGGCAAGATGCAAGCATCTTGTTGTCTCGTCTGCTTCCTGAGGCATCTGATGGGCCACTGTGAGATACAGGAAACTGGACTAGATGGGCCTTGGCATGATCCAGCAGGGCTGTTCCTTTGTTCCCAATTAAGGGAGACTTGGGAGACGAGAAAATGAAAAAAAACCCAAGCAGACAAAATGAGGAAAAGGTATTCATTTGAAAAGAATCAGCCAAATCTTTGACCACAGGTCTCAAGTGTTTATTGAATCAGTGAAACTGAACTACAGTGATGTTTGTCTTTCCAATAGCTTGCGGGCTCATGTCTGAAGACCTTTGATGTAATCCATGTACTGCACTCTCCTTTTTCTTGTTGTGCTGAAGTAAATCCCCTTTCGCTACTTTGAAAATATTAAGCTTTTGATTATTGTGTGGTCCACTGACAAACAAGGGAGCTACAAAGCTTCTAGCACACTGCCTCTAATCCCAGATGGCAGCTCAGTGATGTCACTTGCAAGATCACAACTTTGTGCTTTTCATTCATTAATCCCGGGTGAGAGCCTGAGTAGTAAAGTCATGGACAGAGTGTTGGTCTAGGCCTGGGGAGACCTGGCCTGTGATCCTGTCTCCTCCATGAAGTATTCTTTGTGGCCACTGCCTCTCAGCCTGTCCTATCTCAAAAAGATGAGGCTTAAGGATAATATGAGAAGAGGGACAGGTGCCCTGTTTATATGCTTCTTGGGAGGACAAATGAGATCAAAATGTAATTAAAAAGAGATACCTGCTGCCTTTTGAAACCATACGGACCAGAAGCAGGTTAGAAACTTCACAGAATTCATTGGAATCCACAATGGGAACAAATAACCTGAAACAAGTGGGAAATAAACCCTCACATTTTAAGGGCACTAATCTGGAGTTGTGGTGGCGCAGCGAGTTAATCCGCTGTTGCTGGGCTTTCAACCGCAAGGTTGGAAGTTCGAGACTGCGTGACGGAGTGAGCTCCCGTTGCTTGTCCCAGCTCCTGCCAACCTAGCAGTTCGAAAGCACCTAAAAAATGCAAGTAGATAAATAGGGACCACTTCAGTGGGAAGGTAACGGCGTTCCATGCGCTATGGCGTATAGTCATGCTGGCCACATGATTGGACAAAAATGCCAGCTCTACAGGCTTTGAAACGGAGATGAGCACCGCCCCCTACAGTCGGTCACGACTAGACCATTCGGTCGTGGGGAAACCTTAACCTTAACCTGGAGTTAGGCTGGCACAGTTAGGCCAGCAAAGTTTGGCTGGCACAAGGGACACTGTAAAGTATGCTTAGATCACATTCAGAGTCAAGGACGCCAGCACACAGACATGTGCCATTCTTCCTGACTCCAAGAATGGTCCAAATGCACTTTATGGTGACAGCCAAACTTTGCTGGCCTAACTGTGCAGGCCTAACTCCAGGTTAGTATTGCACCCTAAGTGTCTTTGCCCAATACAACAGCGTACTAGGAGAGGGCTGTTGCTCAGTGACAGGACACATACTTTGTCCCAGATTGAAACTCTGGCATATCCACATAGGGCTGGGGAAGACCTGTGTTTGAAACCCTGGGCATTGCATTGACCTTAGAGAACCAGTGATCTGACTCCATATAAGGAAGCATCCTATATTCCTAGTGTACTTAAAATGTGCTTAAAATGATTAAACAGTGATCTTTATGCACTCCAAGTCCTGAATTTTTGTGGTGGACCAGAACACACAGAAACATGAGACAGTTTCTACTCTACCATGTGATATGAACTTTTTTTTATTGCCCATTCTCATGCAGACGAAAAGCAACGCTGCCTAAATACAGGGCCATTCCACATATGCTTGTGCATCACTTTGATCACTTTGTACTTGCAGACACAAATTCCTAGTCTGTGTATTGCCTGAACTGTTGCTCCTCACCTTCTGATGAAAAAGTGCATGCATCCGGCCTTCCCATCATGCAGAAGTCTCCATGATGAACTCGGTGTACCATATGGATGCCCAATCGCAGGCATGATTGAATTTCTCTCAAACACAGCAGGGATAAAGATGTTGTGTGAAGCAGTGCATCAGCCAGCTTTGCATGTGGAATGACTGGTGTGGTAGAGTGGAGCAGTGGGCTGGCTTCTCCTACACACAAAGAGCAATGATGATTCAGGGGGCACACAAGTGACTGTGTGAACTGGCTCCACTGTGACTTAGGGTTCAATCTTAAGACTGATGTTGAGCCGGTGCAACATGCTTGCATCGGCCCAGTGTCACTAGTGCCAACACGGGGGTGTCAACCAGCACTCCTGCCTTGGCGCTAGTGCCATTGGGCTGATGCTAGCAGCAGCAGCGGCCCAACAGTGCCAGGCAGCGGCAGCGCAGCACTGCTCCTGCTCTAGCTAAATTCTGCTGACGGAAAAATGGATCTGGGTGAGTGGGCAGGTGGGAAGAAGTGGGTGGGCGGTAGGTGTGCCAGCCCAGGGGCAGAGACAAGCCACGCAACCCCGATTTGGGCCGCATGGCTTCCTTGGCTCTGCACCTGATTTACAGCAGGCACAGATCTGAAGAAATCAGTGGGGAGGCTGGAGCCTTCCCTGGGGCAAGGGCACAAATGTGCCCTTGCCCTGGGGAGACTCCCCAGCCCACTGAAGCTGGCCTGCTGGCCTCACTAATCCAGCACTGTTTAGGATTGCACTCTTAGTTACTTGGGGTGAAGAAAATTCTGGTCTTGGGAATCGACCTGTGGTGGCCCATTCACAAATGCACATTACCACTAATGGTACAGTTAGTGAGTGATGATTCTGCGTATCTGAACCAATCCACAGAATATGAGAAAGAGAGCATCAAATCCCCATGTTGTTATTTCCACTTTGGGTTCCTCATGGAGAGAGTTTTAAGCAACAATCCTATTTGGGGCGGGGAGGGGGGGGTTGCCAGTGGTGTCATTCAAATGATTTAGGAACAGGAACTCTCTTATGATTGGCACTCGTCGGGAACCCGGAACCAGCCACGGAGCCCGTTAGAATCCGGAACGCCCGTTCTGGTCCGTTCCCCCTGAATGACATCACTGGGTGTTGCTCTGTAGGATCTAGTATTCCAGCAGTGTGAAGTCCTTTACAGCTGTTGTAAAATGCAACATGCCATTTTGTGCAGCTGGACTGCCACCCAAACTAGCAAGCAGCTGCAACCACATGTCAATGGCATTGCATCTACCCCTGAAGCTGGCAAATCAGCACGTGGAATGGGAGGGAGGCAAGGGTTGGTGGAATGGGGTGTGGAGGAGGGTGGATCGAGGCTTGGGTGGAATCAGCAGTGCTACTGATATCCTTTCCCCCTTCCCAATCTCAATCCACCTTCCCAGCTCACTCCCAACTTGCACCATCTGAATGCCTGGTGCAGGTCCACGTAGACCCAATGGGGCAGCAAGAGCTTACCCCCAGCAAAGGAGCAAGCATTCTCTTACCCCGAGGAGACCACCAGGACTGCTTCCACCCCTGCAGGATGCAGTGCACACACTGGCGGCATGGCTGCATTGGCTGGTAGGGTGAATTTAGGTAGGATTGGGCTGCCTGCAAAATAGCTGGTGTATTTCCAAGGAGAGCCATAGGTAATCCGGCAACCCACCAGGGAGGAAGAAAACATATTTTTACTTAACCCCCATCAGGACAGTATCTGCAGGGGATCAGTTCCAGGACCGTGGATACAGAATTCTGTAGATAATGAAATCCATTGGGGGTGCACCAGCAAATCAGAAGTGTCTTTTAGGAGGCCTTCCAAGGCATATGGAAGCTACACACAACCTCCATATGCTGCAGAAGATATCCCAGATGTGATTGGAAGGCACTTCCAGACATCTCCAGGAGGTCCTCTGAGGTCCTCCAGCCACGAGCACGGCATCTGCGGATATTCAAGTCCGCGGATGCCAAGCCCACGGATAAGGAGGGCCCACTGTTAATTTTTTTTTATCCTGTATGTAAATGTATTACCCTGCTGGCTGCCCCTTCATCCCCTCCCGCCATTGGATGCAGTGTACACTCCACCAGTGCAGCTGCATTAGCTCCAATGGCGGGGGGGGCAGGACTGGGCAGAACGTCATCTTCAAATGTACTTCCTTCCTCCTTTGCAATCACGTCTTCATTATGGTTCGGGGCTGAGCACTTGCATTGGAAACACGTTCCAGAACAGAATCCCACTCCCAGGAGGACATGATGCAGCAACCTGACTGCTGCTAAGGAGACCTGGGTCTGGTGGTCCATGGCCTGTTCAGGAGACCGACAGATCTGGTGTTCTCAGGCAATGTAACAATCGCACCCAAAATACAAAGCACTGGTCAGTTCATTGGATTCCAGTGGAGAAGAATCACTATCTGTTTTCCAATGATCATGTGCTTGATTTAATTATTTTGAAAAGGAAAGGCGCTCTTAGTTATAACCAGCATTCCCTCCCTGGGTTATAACCTTTATAGCTATAACCTTCCCCCACCCCCATAAGAACAAAGAATTAGCAAAATCCATTTATTATCAGCCTGTTCAATCCAAGCACTTGGAAAACATGAAGAGGCAAAATAACATCTTCTGCTTCTCGAAGACAAATGCAAAGCCACCGAGGGGGAGGGAGTTTGGAATCTGCACGATAGCTTATTTCGAAAGCCGAGAACAAAGACATTGACGGGGAAGGACACACAATATACCTTCTAAAACTTCCACACCCCAAGCTGGGAGAGCGACGCATCACCATATAAAAGGCACCAAAAACCTCTAATCGGAGGCCAAGCTTTGTCCACAAACCACAGAATCTGGGATTTCTGCTCAGACTCGACCTGCTGTGAACTCAGCGCCTCCTTCAGTAAATAAGGCTTCAAAAGAAGCAGCTGCCCGCGGCTGAGGCCCTAAAAGAGCTCTGTGGGTCCCAGCCCGGCATCTCCCAGCAAACAGTCCCCATTCGCTCTACGGACCCGCCCTGGCTCTTTGTGGCGGCGTCTCTGCGCTTTACGCCGTCTGACCAGCAGGGGGCTCCTTCGCTCTGCCGAACGCGGAGTGTCGCTTTGCATTGAACGGGCTGGCTGGGGGTGTCGTCGGAGCTGGCCGAAAGGGAGCAGTAGGCCAACTGGAAGTCCTTTGCCTCCCTGCAGGAAAGACCGGGAGGGAGAGGGGTCGCTGCTTTCTAACGAGTTTGTCTTTGCCTTGCCAAGCTCTTGCTGTCCTTTGCAAGAAACGGAGCCCTTTTCCAGTTCCATGAATCAGGCGACCTTTTTGCATAACTGAGACTCCAGGGAGGAAGATTCCAGCGCTTCTCGATAGATTCCCGATTAGGGGCACGCCTACAAAGCAAAACTCTGCAGGCTGGGCGGTAGTAGGGGATGCCCACGGCTGAAAACACGTGCGCGCGTATAAATCAGCGGTTGTCTCGTTGTTGTCCATTGCCGTGTGTGCGCGGGTGCACGCGCGCGCGTGGGAAACGCGGTGCTTGCCTATAGGAGCGTGTCACTGTGGGAAAGTTTTCTGAGACCTGTGCGTGTAAAGTGTGTGTGTGTGTGTGCGCGCGCGCGCGCGCGCTCGTGCGTTAGAACGCGGCCCGTTTCTGCATGCAGACTGGGTAACCAGGGCAAGGATCGGCTCTCTTGCGTCGTGCAGAATGGACTACACACCCATTTGCATTGTTAGGGCTGCGAGAGCATCATTTAAAATATATGGGGCACTTTGGCCAAACGCTCCATTCTGAAATGGTAGAGGGTGAAACCACATTCTCTGAACTGGACAGTCCCAAAGTATTGGGGTGAGAAGCGGAGAAGGCCTTTCCAAGTCAGTGGCGGTGCTTCCATTTCCAAATCCACCCGCCATACCTCTTGCTTTTCCAGCTGGCCTAACTATGGTTTGTCAGCCAAGAATTCCGAGCGAGGCTCAAGAGACCTTCTGGTGACGTCATGCCTTCCAGGCGTTCTTTTTGCTAACCAACAGTAGGTTCTAGGGCTGAGTTTTGGCTCCAGCGTCATGGTAAGCTTGTGGTACCCGAAAGAAGAGACCAGCACTGCGCGTGCGTGTGATGTCGGTGTGAAGATCACAGTCGTCCCAGGCCCGGGGAGACACGCTGCAAACGAAGATGAAAAACGATTCCCCTTCTGGGAAGGAAGAGTGGTCAGCCCTGGCGCAAAGTCGCGCGTGCGAAAGCGAGCGAGATGAATGAAGCCCAATGGGCAGAGTCCTGGGGCCGGCTGCGGTGAAAGTATCCGGCTACCCCGGGTGAAGCAGCACTCCTTGGCGCCGCCAGCTGCCTGTATACAGGAGGAGCCGCCCTCTCTGGCCCGCCAGCCCTGAGCCAGCGGAGGCTGTGCGGATGGCCTTTGACGGCTGCCCTTTCGCTGCTCCGCGAATTGCCTCTCAATGAGGAGCTTTCCATCACCGCGGTCTGCCCCTCCGCTGGCTGCTACTGGGCCTTTCCTCTGGAAACGCGGGGCTCAAGATTCGCCCTTTCGAGCAGCTCCTCCTCCGATCACAGAGATCTGCTCTTCTCACACCGTTTCAGTCTTCTTTCCCTCAAGGCTTGCTTGAAACAAGGGCTCACATGACCGCAGATCAACGCCAGAGCTATTCGTCGACTGAAGAAGGTCTGAATTAAGAAGAGAGCGCTCCTGAGTATGCGCAGAGTGTTTTCCTCTCCATATGCTGAACAACTCAACTAGCCCAGACAGAAGTCCGGGAACGGCGCTAAGGGCCGAGGGCGTGACTCCGAGACATGCTTAAGGTTGGTGCGCCTTGGTCTACACTCTAGAAGTTCGATCCTTTCCCCCGCTCGCTATCTATCTCAGGAGAACATCATCATGTTTCATCGTCCTCTCCAAAGAGCAGCCGCACATACGACGGACCCCTCGCTCGGCTCCCAAACAAACTTGCCAGTGCCTACTGAAGGCACTTCCTCCGGGAGCATTCTGCTGTCTTCCCAATGTGAACAGTATCATCCGAGAAAGCTCAGGAACTTCAGTGGTTCCGTTCCGTAAAGTGCCGAAGCGAGTTAGGCTAGCATTGCGTGACTTTCCACCCAGGCGTATCGAACTGCCTTCCCAGCAGCCAGAGCAGCCACCCAGTGCATACTGTATATCTGGGAGCCTCCTACTCCCTACTGCAAAGGGCAAAGAGACATTTGTCCATGACAAATCTCTAGCTCCCTGGTTTCTCTTGGAGAGGGCCACATTAGGTCGTCACAGCAAGCATCACCTCCTCCTCACTCTTGTTTTCAACCCTGGAAGAGGGCGCGCGCGCGCGCGCGCACACACACACACACATACACACACACACACACACACACACACACACCCCTAGAACAAGAGGCTGCAGTTTGTTTCTTGGAGTTCAGGCACCCAATACGAAGACAGATGACATCACCGATGTGGGACTGTGGATAAAAATGTTGTCACGTGGTGATATGCCTGTAGCGTGCAGTTCTCATCCCGCCGAACTCAATGGCAAAAAAAGCCACACAAAACACCCATTGATTTTAACGGGGAGTGAATATGCTCCTACCTCCAAATAGCTTCCCTTTTCCTTACCTTATAGGAAATATTCGATTCACAATCTACATGCGCGGGCACACAAATATAACACTAAGGCAAGTGGGGGGGGGAGCTTGTTATGAATACTCATCTGATTCGTTCTTTAATGTTTTTTAAACAGGACAAATCAAACGCTCTTCAATTACCTTTAAGCGAGCGATTAATAATTAGTCTGCCCAAGTATCTCCTAATAGGGCGTTTTGCATATTATTGATTGACTCTTCGCTTGTGCTGTATGAAGTGCGGCCAACTATCACTGCGGGAATCATACCTGACAGAGAATCAAAAGTTACACTCCTCCCTACAGAAATATAAAACGATCCTTATCAAGAGGCAATTAACGTAAGGATTTTTTTTTCCATTGGACTTGTGAGTCTCTACAGCTCATCCCTTGCAGTTCAGATAGATTAAGAGAGCACATACACACGATCACATTCTTTTGCTCCGGAATAATTAACATCAAATTTTTCTGCTCAAAGTCATTAACCAAGGCCGAAATCACCTTTGCTCATCCTAGGAGTGTCCATAGAGGCAGGAAGAATTTCCCCTCTATCCGTTTTAGATCGTGTGTACAAAATAAATGTGGATTTGCATGAATTGAGGGTAGTGCCTGAACAGGGTTTGTCAATTCTTCCAGAATAGCTCAAAAGGAAAGAGGGCTAATCTGAGTTCTGGTTGACCAACCGCATCACTTTCTCTAGGATTGACAGTGGTCTTCTCAGAAGCATCAGTTGGACTTCGTCCTACATCAAGAAATGTCCCTTCCTGGGACCAGAAGGACATTTCTGTGTTCAGATTCAGTCTTTGTGTTTCAGTTCTGCAATTAACCCAGAGATCATAAGAGGATCTGGTTTAAATATTGTTCTTCATCCGGTCTCAAGGAAAGAAAGAGGGAGGGAGGCAAGGCTGCAAATAGGAGAAGGATGTTTAATGCGTGGTAAGGCTGAATATTATTAAACCAACTCCCCAACTAATGCAAATCAGCAGAAAGCATCAAACTTCAAAACAGAAGGGAAACCGGAATGATGTTGCGCGCGCCCACACACACACACATACACACACACACACACACACACACTGCTAAATAAGTATTTATAACCTAATACTAACCCTCCGGGACCACTCTCACAGTTGTCTGTGTCTGCCTCTGCACTATGCGACCAATCTGTCTGCCATACCTTTTGCAAAAGCCTTGCTTGGGAGGACTCGAAGGCCGACCTGCAGAGGGCAATCTTTGGACACGAATGATAACAAAGGCAGGCGGGGAGATTAGGCTTAGACACGTGGCTGTGACCCAGGACTGCTGCGTAGGTAGGCAGCAGTGCTTAATTAATGGATATTGAAACAAAAGATGGGGGGAATTGTTTGTCTTTAGGCTACATTTTCCAAGGCTAATTTAATTCATAACCGTTAGGTTTGTTCTAAAGAGATTAACCCAAACTTTCAGGAGACACGTCCAGTTAACTCTAACATTATCCTAAACACTTAATTGTTGACTGGAACATTTAAAGTCGGTCATTTGGATGTTTCCTTCCTTTTTTAATTCTTGGCTAATCAAATAGGGATGAGTGGAAACTGACAAGAATCTTAATTGTCTTAGCCATTGACAGGAGAAACGTGTAGACTTTATACAAGGAGGGGACCAAAGAAAGAAAGACAGAAAAAAGCAATAAACCACATTCCAATTCTCGGTAATAAATGTGCAATTCGCCTCTTATCTGGCTATTGTCTCCGCTGTTTGACCGGTTCATCTTTCCCTTTCAGTACCAAGACTGTGGACAGCGACCTGCTCATTTGCATGTTATTTTCAACTCCCCTCCGTCGTCTCCTTCAAAGAAATGCATTCACACGAAAATGTATTTGCGTTACATGTTTGTAAGAAGACACTCTGGCTTAATTTGTTCTTGGGCTGTGGAAATGTAATCCTATCCCCCAATAATGATGTGTTTACCAGAGAAGAGGATAGAAAACAATAGCGAGGTGTTTATGTCTTAGTACTTTGCACGCATTTTCTAGATATTTAAACAACTAGCCGGGACGAAATAAAACTGCAGGCAAATTGGGGGGAGCGTTGTTGGCAGGTGGCATAAATGCAGCTCTAAACACACGTGCGTGAACACACACACATGCAGCGTGTCTCTCCTCCTCCCTTGTCTGTGCCTCAAGAAGAGTGGGGAACTACTCATATTTAATCAGTATATGTCCAAATTTCAATGATTGGACATGTCTTTCTAAAAGAAAAAAAAAAACATTCCCAATGTGTGTGTGTGGGAGGGGGACAATCCAAAGGCTTGGGGGATTGACCCGACTTTGCGTCAGTCCTGATGAAATTACCAGCACTGTGATTTCAAGATACAGAATCTGGATGTTCTTTGATCACAGTTAGATGATATAGATTTTCTTTAAGTCCTCCATAGGAACAGGAAGGTGCCTAGCTGCTCCGAAAACAGTAAGATCCTGGCACGAGCATATGTTCAAGGTTTACAATGGGATATACTGTATACATACAATCGATGGAAATTGCGAACTCTGGTCAAGAGCATTTCACTCACCACACACACATGCACATATACACATCCTAATGAACGGTGCTCCTCGACACATGTTTGGTATCAGAGAGAAGGGCTGAGAACACAGAGCCATTTTTCTTATCAGCTTTTTTTTTTTTTTTTTGACTGCACGTTTACCAGCATCCCACCAGGCATTGGTCCTTTCCCCAATGGGAAGTCATGAATAAGAGCCTTATGAAGACCGCACGTCAGATCTTCCTCAATTAATCCACCATTAGCATGTTCAGGATCTAGTGCTTGATGGCTTCACAGCAGCTTGGGTAACTGTGTGTGTGTGTGTGTGTGTGCTGGCCATCCCCAATTAAGCTCTGCTCAAAATGAACTCGGCAAGACCAGCCTTTCCTGAGCTGTCAGTGACTCCCGTTTTTCCTTATTTTAACGTTTGTGTGTAGTGGCAGGCGACAGATGGTGTAGATCAGATCGATTTGATTGCATTAGGCGATTTTTTTCTCCCCTCTCTCTCTCCCTCTCTCTCTCTCTCTCTCTCTCTCCTTCCCTCGCGCGCGCTCTCTCTCTCTCTCTCTCCCTCCTCTCCCTCCCTCCCACCCCCACCATCACTTCTTTTCTGGAAAACCGCAGCATCTGAAAGGCGATCGCCGGGGACTTGGAGAGCACCAGCATCCGCCGAGGTGGGAAGGCAGCGGAGCACACAAAGCCAGACAGAGGCGCCGGGGTCCTTTTCCCAGGGCTTGTTAACACTATAATCCTGCACCAGGAGGGAAGAGGAGGGGAGAAAAACCAGCTTTCCGCTGCCCAGAGCCTATTTCCCTAGCTCATCAGATGACTCCCTGGGTTTTACACACAGTTGGAGTTGGCTTGAAACCGGGATTTAAAGGGTAAGCGCTTCAATAGAGGTGGATTTCTGGGAGCTGCATGGGGAGGAAGTGGCGAGGAGTGACTCTCGGCTCTTGAAAAAGCGGCAGCACTTTAATCAAGATAAATATTTCTTTTATTAACCCCCTCCATGCACTTCTCCCCATCCTGTCTGATTCAGAGTTCATATCATACAAGGCATAGTATTCGTATCTTATTTGTCGTATTGCGAAGCCTTACACTGCTTTAAAGCTTTAGTTTTCCTTCACGGGAATCATTGACTCTTCGCTTTCCGCCGCCGCCCCCCCCCCCAATCAATACACGAAAACATTTGACATTTTAAGTGGAGCCTTTCTTGTCTATTATTGTGATCAGTGGGTTTGCGAGGGCTCATTCCCTCCAGTTATTACGGTAGGTAAGGAAGAAGATTCTAATCAACATGGCTTTCGATGAACAAAGGTAGTTAATGCTGATGCTGAGCGTCGCTCCGGGTACCACAAGCTGCAAAAGGTGTAGAAAGAGCAACAAAGCGCCAGCGATGGCACGGGGGTTTGTTCCTGTCGTACTGTGGAGTGCGTGTGTGTTTGTGTGAGAGTGGAGGGGTGGGGTGGGGTGGAGATGGAGCCGACAGTTTAAGAAGGCTTAAATTGAATATGCGCCCAGAGGCAAGCGGTCTGGTAGGAAATAGTGTTCTCGTAACTCACCCTGCCCTGCTGAAGGAGCTGCCGCTGTTGTTGGCTTAGGGTTCATCAGTGTTCTCGCTGGTGCAGCAGGGAGGGAGTCTCCAAGGACGGAGCTGTCCACTCGCCCGGTGCTGAACTGCGTTCGACCATTTTGGTAGGTGCTTTCCAGCAGGAGGGCCGTGCACGGTAATCACTGCATTGAAGCGGTAAACGGGGAGCGACTGTAGCAGCAAGTTTGGAAAGCGGCGCTTGAAACGCAAGGAGGGAAGCTGGGGCTTAATTCGCCGCCCAGGAAGGAAATGGCCAAAATATATGTGTAGTCCTGCATGCGGGCTGCTGTGATTTCTGATGAACAATTATAATGCTTGTCACCGTACTGTTCAGAAAAGTTTGAGTATCACCGTGTCCACAGCGTATTTTTAAAAAGAGAGATGTTTCTCTGGCACGTTGTTTTCCGTATTAATGCTGAGAGATCAGGTGTGCTTTATCGTCCCCGAATTGGTATGCATGTTGACTTTTCTCAATGGCTGAGAGTTGGACAGGACAGATTGCATCGGTCGTTTCCCATCCTTTACCCTCTGTATATGGTGGTAGTCTTCGTTGGTGAACACTGAATGCAAAGGAATCGGTGTAGGTTTTGCGTTTCTTCCATCACTGTTTTTAAATATATATAATTCCTTGCTTAGTACAGCCACAGCCGTCTTTCCTCGGGTGGGTTAGAAACGTGGCTGAAAACTGAACCGAATGCACGGCTGTAACCACATGGAATGATGGTGGATTCTTAAATTATTGTCCATGATGTGTTAGTAGTTTGGGGTGGGTTTTTGTTTTTTTGTTTTTTTTGTGTTTTTTTTGAAAATTTAAATTGTTCCTCAGAAGAAAATGTATCTATGTCGATTTCATGATTTTATTTTATTTTTGAAGCGTTTGTTCTTTGGGGGCTTTGTCATGATTCGGTATGAAGGCAGTAGCAGGTACTAGAGGGGGAATCTGGCAAGAAGAAATGCAAACATCTTGTGTGAATGTCAGTAGCAATCTGATCTACAAGCTGGTCAGTTATAGAGCTCGTTGGCTAGGCAGATGCCTTACAATGAGGCTTGTAGGAGGAAGGGTGCAGTACCCACACCCAGTCTTAGAGCTGCGCTTCTTTGTATTTTGCAGCCAAGGCTCAATCAGGGACTTGTAGCCCAAACTTGCTGCTCGCTGAGCTTGTATTTCTGCTCTTTTACGGGGAACCGAACAATAAAGCCTTCTCCTCGGGGGCAACCGCAGCGGGTTGGACAAACAAAGACCACCCCCTTCCCCACCACCACCACCACCACCACCACCACCACTCCGAGTCTTGATTGCAGAGTATTCGCATGTGGTGTCTGGCAATGACAGCGTTGCAGGAAGGTTTGGAAAAGAAAACTTTCTTGAGGTGGATGGGTCCTTGGGAAGGTGTATGATATGGGGAGTAAGAAAGAGAGGGAGAAGGAAAAGGGGGACTTTGATGAAGCTTTGGAGGCACGCTGGTCAGGCTGTAGGCATGGAGAGTGTGGTGCCTGGGAGGAGTGATCACGCGTTGATCAGGCGATTTCAAAAAATAGTGCCTTCCGGAAACGTCAAGGGCTG
The DNA here is from genome assembly GCA_029204185.1 of Lerista edwardsae. Lineage (NCBI taxonomy): Eukaryota > Metazoa > Chordata > Lepidosauria > Squamata > Scincidae > Lerista > Lerista edwardsae. The sequence goes on along the minus strand of JAJKFI010000065.1, from coordinate 8,586,146 downwards.
GCCACCGAGTCCCCAGCTCTTTCGGGGCACGTGGGAAAGGGAAGGGAATGCCTTTTGCCTTAGAGCATCGCAGAGGCCTAGAGTAAAGAGGCGCTTGTACAGATCCGGAAGCGCCTTTGACGAGGTGGCATCTGCGGAAAGTGTGTGTTTTTCTGTGAGCCGGGACCCTTCCGAACATTCTCCCAGGCGTGCCAGGTTTCTTTATCAGATTTCCAACCGCTCCTCCCGCTCTCCCGCCCCCTCCCCCACTTCCGCGGCTCACCTAAGCAAACAGCTTGGTAAGATTTGTGTGTTTAACTGTGCATCTCTTCTACAGAAATCTCGCTGGCTGCGGGGAACAGCCGTTCAAAGCATCCCCAGGGAGGAGTCAGAGAGGGATGGGATGGCGAGCCAGCCCAGAAGAAGGAAGCGGGAGCTGGCCAGGTATGTACGCTTCAAGCCTTCACTAAATGGACGGAGAAAGTGGATGAATGGACGGAAAAGTGAATGGATGGGCTGATGTGCTTGGACGTACGCAGAGAGCTGCCTGCATGTTCGGCAGCCGAGGATGCGTCTGGAATGCTCACCTACTAAGTATGCGATGCAGCTGGATGAGCTGTGGGGTGTGTGTGTGTGTGTGTGTGTGTGTGTGTGTGTGTGTGTACGCGTGAGCGCGCGTGTGTGCGCGGAATGGAATCATCCCGCCGGTCTGTGGCATTTGTTCAGGGGCGGGCGCTGCGCGGCACAGAGGGCAGACTCGTGTCACGCCGTGCAAGTGTCTTGTGTGAATCTGGCCGCCGCGTCCCCAGGAGCCAAGCATGTGCGTGTGGTGGGAGCAGCCTGCGCGCCTGTGCGGAGCGTGGCGGCATCGTGCCTGCGGCGTGTGTGTGGCGGTGGCCGACCTGCCAGGTGGGATGCCTGCCCCTCTCCCGCCCCCAGCATCTCTGTCCTCCCTCAGTCGCTCCCAGGGGCTGCCCCTGCTCCAGTCCTTGATGGCCGCCTCGTCTCCTTTGCTTTGGCAGGCGCCCCCGGAGTCCAGCAGCCCGGCTTGGATTTGGGATCGCCGCTCACCAGGCGCCTCTCTGTTGGATTCTCCTCCTCCTCCTCCCTTTTCTTCGGGCCACGGAACGTACAGTTGTGGATTTATTGTCGCGGTGCGTGCAGCTCCAGCCTCCTCCTCGCCGCCTCCTCCTCGCCCTCCTCCACCACCACCACCAGCAGCAGCAGCAGCAGCAGCAGCAGCGCCACCAGCAGCAGCAGCTTCCTGACTCTCTTCGGTGACGGGTATTCTTGGGTGGATAATACGGATTACGTTGTTATTGCTTAAGAATACGCGTAGTCGAGGAGAGTACTCGCGGCAGGCGGGTTGGCAGCGACGGCCCCCGTGGGCTCCTTAAACGGCTCTAGTTGCCAAGGTAGCGCATCATTTTTTTTAATTTTTTTCTCTCTTCTGTTGTACCTCACTATCTCCGAGTGCACCAGACCTCTCCCCCCACCACACCCCATCATCGGGGCGGGGTTGGCTCTTCATTGCAGCTTCCCACTCCGGAGTACTGCGGAGAAGGGAGGGGAGAATGACTGTGAGGTCCTGTCTACTGCGTTTGACTCCAGATGTATCATTCCTTCTCTCTTAATGCGGATTAATGCCACCCCACTAATACTCCCTTGTTATACTCACACTCTGAGAATTCTTCCACCCGGTTTCGTGGCATGTCAGTGGGGATTTTAATCCGCATCAAGTAATTAGGAAGAGGAAAGGGGGGAGTCAGGGTGTTGGTGCCATTCAGTGCGGATTAAATGCAGGCGGAAAATGTGATTGGGTGTCTGTGATCCGAAAATGGAGATAGGAGTAATCTCAGTGAGGACTAGCGGAATGGGTGTTCAAGCGTAATCCGTACTTTAGTATTTTGGCCAATACCCCGCTTGTGTCCCTGCAGTGTCTGACACCATTTAAAAAAAGAAAAAGGTTGTTTGTGTGATGGTAACGAAGCAGGATTTAAGAGACTGGTTTCACGGCGACACTTTTTGCAACATTTCCTCTTTCCATGTCAATTCGATTTAGCCTGGCATGTTGCCACCGCTTTCCGCTCCGCACTAAAGGAAGCTTGCAGTTCCCTTGTCCATTTCACTTGCTCTGAGCAACGCGGATCCTAAGCACGCTTAGGCGAAAGGAAGCCCTCTTGAGTTGCATGGCGTTTGCAACCCGATCCTGTGCATAAGTCAGCCCCCCTCCCCATATTCAATAGACCGTATCCGCAAGTAAGTGTGCATAGGATGGCAGTCTTCACTCCTCGTGCTGTTGCCTCGGGTCTCAGCCCGTTTGCACAGTTACATATCCTCGGAAAGAACGCTGCTATCTTATCCGCACCGGTTTGGGAGCCAATCCTATTGAACTGGAGGTCCGAATAAACTGGCACCGGATAGAGTTGCTTGCACCGAATTATTCAGTGCGGGGGCTTCCTGCCGAGTCAAGGAAATTGCAGAGTCAGTGAGTTGCCCGGCTCTGACCACGGCTTGGCAGAGGCTACCGGCGGGCCTGCCTTGCGACTAGTCAAGGTTCGAGCGGGGACAGCGACCCCAGAGAGACCAGCCTTGTCGACGAAGGCGCTGTACTGTAGGCGTTCTGTAGAAGGCTCGTGAAGCACTTTCAAGCACGTTCCGCTGAGTTGGGACAACCTTAGCACACGCAGCCTCCTTCTTGGCGTTTCCTGCACCGAGAGCGAGGAGGGGAGAAAGAGGGAGGCGCGGCAGAGGTTGTGTAGGCAGGTCGGGGGCAGAGACTCCTCTTGTGCTTCTTCAATGATTTCCATGAGCGCGCCGAGGACTGTTGGTCCAACCTGAGGGCTGATGGTGCGGAAAAGAATCAGCGCGGAGGAGAAACTTTTTCCCCCGAAGGACAGCTGGTCTGTCCTACTGTAAAAAAGGGCGAAGGAACAGTGGCCCTTTATCCCTGCCTTTATCCCTGCCTTCCTCGTGAAAAGGGGAGTGAGTGGGCAGGCCATCCACAGGAGTAGCCTCTCCCTCCCACAAAAGTCACGATTTTAAACCTGTGAGACTAAGAGAGGAACTCGATCTTCTGAGAAGGTTGCGGGTGGAGGGAACGATGCAGAGAGCACTGCGGAGGTGTTTTCTCAGGAAAACGTCGCCCGCCCCACCCCAATTCCATTCTTGGAGCCCTTCATCCTGTCCGTGGGAGGAAGTTCGCTTTCGCTATCCCTGAAGCCTGGCCAAAGGGAGTCTCCCTCTTTCTCCCTTTTGACCTCTGCAGTGTACGCTTCTGGAGAGCATCATTTCCCCATCAGTGATTTGGAAAGTACAGGATCAAAAAGGTGCAGGAGGAGTACCTGGTCCGGAGCGGAAGAGAAGCAAGTGTGACTAAAACAAAATCTAGGCAGAGGAGACCCAAGCACTGTCCATGTATCCAGGAATGTCCCCCGGTCCTCCAACAAACCAGCGCTTCGGGATTCTCCTATAACTTTGTAATGGAAAAAAGGCGGGCTACGCCTAACCAAGGGAAAGGCGCCGAAGGCTGCAATTTTTTCAACCCACTTTCTAGGGAGTTAAAGCCCCGTCGAACTCCGAGGGATTTGTTTCCGAGTCAACACGGCACCGGATTGCGGTTTGAAGCTGTAATCCGAGGCACACTGACTTGGGAGTTAGCCCCCAATGAGCAAAGGGGGACTTACTTCTGAGTAGACACGCTTCAGCTTGCCGCTTGCACTGTGAGCGGCAGAAGGGGGGGGGTTGCACCGCTTTGCTGCAACTGCCCCATTCCTGCCGTCCCATTGAGGACTGTCTTTTTTTCTCTCTCTCTGACCCTCGGGCACTGAGCCCCCGAGCGATAGAGGCGGAGCAATACTTCTGAAGGGTCCCTTGTTTCTGTTCCCACCTGTAGGTGTCTCTCGATTTGCTGGGCGCCCAACCTGCGCCCATTCCAGCCGCCGCTCCCTCCCCTCCCCTCCGCCTCCTGTTGGGACTAGCTTGGCTGGGAACTGGCCTTTGTAGACCGGAGCCGGCCTCTCCCAGTCAAATCCCAAAGCGGGAAAAGTAATACAAACCAGGCTGCAGCAAGAAGGAACGCCGACGTCCGTCTTCTGCCCCCCCCCCCCCGCGCAAGCCCGTGGACCACTGACGCCATTGGCCACTGCTCCCTGAGGCCTCTGATGGGCTACTGCGAGCTACAGGAAGCTGGACTAGACGGGCCTTGGAACGTGTTCCTCGGAACGCAGCGCCCAAGGGTGTCGTGGCGCCTTGGAGGCTGACACATGGGGTCAGCTAAAGGCACGACCCAAATGGGGCAGAGGGAAGGGGCCTGGGCCGCGCACTGGTTTCCAAGAGGCCATAGATAGGTCAAGCCCTGCGAGCGAGACCAGGACAGGAGGGGAGCCCAGTATCGCATTTCTTGCGCCTTTGGGATGCCTCGGTCGGACCGTCTTTGGAGCACTTGTTTTTGGCCTCCCCTGTCCAGGGAAGCTTTTCTTTCGCTCGGCGATTCTTCTTCTTTGAAAGAACAAAGGGCTGTTGCCGGACGACTCCATTGGCCACTCTCTCCTTTATTTAGCCCTCCGAGGCCTGGGGGCTGGAAGAACAGATCCTGACCTTTGACACCTCTCCCCTCTGCCCTGCCTTTTTTTTTTTTAAAGCATTAGGAAAGAGAGGAGGCGATGGAGAAAGGCTTCGGTGCTGCTTTGGGACTCGCTCGCTGAGCTGGACTTAGTCGACAATAGGCAAAGTTCTCGTCTTAAACCAATCCTGGTCAGAGATCATGATGGGTGGGATGGGGTGAATTCTTCTTCTTCTTCTTCTTCTTCTTCTTCTTCTTCTTCTTCTTCTTC
>JAJKFI010000065.1:8568615-8581322 GCA_029204185.1 Lerista edwardsae | reverse complement strand
TCTTCTTCTTCTTCTTCTTCTTCTTCTTCTTCTTCTTCTTCTTCTTCATCATCATCATCATCATCATCATCATCGCTCTTTCCTCCGAAACGTTCACCGCCTTTTGTGGGGCACACAAAGAGAACAAGATAGATCCCTGCCCCGATGAACTTCAGTGGTAAGAGGCGACGTGGGGCGGGGTGGGGGAGGCACACTCTACCGTACCGTTTTTCTCGAATGGGGGTGGGGGGCAGCTCCATAATTTTGATCGATTAAGGATGCATTGTACTTCTACATTAATCGCATTTGGTTTGTTGGCTCGGCCCCGATGACATCCAAGTTTCCCCAGAGTCCTTACTAGCACCCGGAGGGAGTGGGCGAGCTCTGGATAGGCGTGCGCAGCGCAGCAGGAAGCCAGCAGGGAACCAGCTTCCCGCCCGGGTTGCGTTCGGAAGGGCGGCGAGGGTACGGGATAAGAAGGCGAACAGAGGTTCGGATTCGGTTTTTCTTTTTTCTTTTCCCTTCCCGAGTAATTTGCACAAAGCACTTTCCAAATAACAGGCTCGCCTTCACAAGGGCAGGGAGTTCAGGGGCGTGTCGGCGCGAAGCCAGAAAGAGGCGCAATTCCGAGAGCCTGCCAATGAAAAGGGAGGGTGTGTCCGAGCCGAATGCTGGAGAAGCAGGGCGTTCCTTAAGACCATCCCAGCGGAAGCGCATGGGAGTGGCGGGGAGGGGGGGGTGGCTGGACCAAAGAGCTGTCTATTCTCAGTGGCACCCACCCACCTTGAGTGCCTCTTTCCAATCAATAAATCGATCGATCAATCAATCAATCAATCAATCAATCAATCAATAGTATTTTTATACCGCTTTTCAACACTAGTTCACAAAGTGGTTTACAGGCAAATAGTAATAATGAAGTTAAAAGGCTCCCTGTCCCAAAAGGGCTCAAAATCTTAAAAATAAAATAAAAATGCAGACCATCACCAGCAACAGCCACTAGAAAGACACTGCGTAGGGGTGAATAGGGACAATTACTCTCCCCCTGCTCAATATAAGAGGAGCACCACTTGAAAAAGTGCCTCTTGCTTCATCACCAGCATTTTCATGGGTGCACCTAGCTCAATCTGGCAATAGCTTTGGACAGGGCTTTCAGGCAGGAGTCTTGTTCAACCATACCTGATCATGGGACCTTCTGCATGCAAAACAGGGACTCTGCCACTTTGCTGGTACAACTTCTGGCTATCCAGGGAGTTCTCCAGCCTTTCTTCTTTGCCTCCACCCACCCCCCAATTGATTGCATTTCTTGATGGACCGATGTCCACCTTCTGAAACAGCCAGTTCACCAAGCGTCCCACAGCATCTTCAAAACCACAGCATTTAAGGAGAGGGGATTCTTGTCTCTTCAAAGTAACAAGAAGTTGACCCCCCCCCCCAACAGAACATCAGGACAGCGAGAGATGACATATACATTGGGCTAATAAGTGTCAAGGGCCTACAATGTGGAAGTCTGGCCCCCCAAAATGTTCCATAAAATATGGCCACGCTGCAGGTGACAGTAAATTAAATAGCCTTGAAGCAGCAATTCATTTCGTTCTTTTTGTCAGTCCAGAGCCCAGAGTTATCCTTTATGGAGGGGGGGGGAGGCAGGGGGAAATGATTGATAGCACTACAGTCAGAGGGCTGAAGTCCGAAGCCTTTTACATCAAGACCTGGTAGAGCTCTTGTTCTTCAGAAGAGGGATATGGAATACATCCTTGGCACACACCTCATCATAACATGCCCTGCCTTTTGGACCAGAGGCTGTGCCATCCAACTTCTTTTCTGTTTTCAGACGCTCTGCCTTAATTAAGTCATAACCATTAGTCTAGATGGCCTTTTAAGGGGATTAGACAAAATCATGGATAGGACTATTAGTCATAAAAGCTAAGGGCCACTTCACCATAATGTTATTTTCCTGAATAGAGGTAATCTCTGCATACAGACAAACAGACCCATGTATTCTCTTACAGAAGAAGTGCAGGGCTATAACCATAACATCACTGGAGGGAAATCAGAATAACTATTTCATGTGTGTTGTGCTGAACCTCCTGAGTCAGAGTCCCTTTGACTGGCAGATGGGGTGGGGCAAACAACCCCAGCGATTGCCTTCATCCCCTGTTGGGAGCGTTGTTGCTGGCCAATGTTGGACTAGGCAGAGAGCTGTTAATGTTGGCCATCGCCAGTAGTATTCAGGCTGCCGTGTGTTTTAAGAATTCCTCAGAATAATCAATTTTAGAATTTTAATCTACTACAAAGGCGCCTTCTGATTAATCATGTAGCAGGTGTTCAAATACATACATATACAGGTGGACCTCCATATCCATTGATTCTGTAGCCATAGTCTCAATTAGGACCCCTTTCTTAAATAATCTTTCTTTATTCTTGTTATAGGTCACTAAAAAAAATCCTTGTTTGGTGGTGGGAGAACCCTATCCTTAACATCAGTTCCCTCTTATTCGTGGTTTCCAATATCCACAGGGGCCTAGGAACCTATGTTAAGCGGGTACTGGGGCATGCCTGTACTGTTCACGCATATTTAACTGATGGGTTAATTGACTCAAACTCATATGATTAATGACTAAGATGTCTTGAATCAGGTGACTGCCTTTGTTGTTATTAATAATATCCTGCCGTCCATGGCATATTGCAGAGTTTTGCAAGCCAAAAAGTATCTGTCCAATCTAAATGTGATAACAGAGCGGGAGGAGGAGAGGAAATGCAAAGACCAAGCTAGGCAGGGATGAATGTGAGCAAATGCAGTTGCATTCACTTAGGCTTGGTTACAATCAGAATGCTTTTAAGTCCTTTGGAACTGTGCTCAACTTCCATACAAGCAACATATATACAAAAATAGTTTTTGCTTAAAAAAAAGTGACTGTAAGCACTTAGCCTAAAAGCCAGATGTACTTACGCTCCAAATCAAATTTTCAATGTACTCTCAGATTCATGTTCTCAGCCTGAATTCTAGCAGCAGGGGCCAGGCCTATATTATATGGGTGGAAAGGGAGGGGGAGTGTAGCTACACCATGAATATAGCTACAAAAGTGTGTGTGGGGGGGTGCAACTGGACCAGGCAACAAGCTTTTGGAGGGGGGGAACAAGCTGAGCTTGGCATTAGTGGCCAAAATTATGAAAACCTTGGTATGTATGAATAATACCATCATGTTATATACCATGTAATGTGGAATTTAATGCAGAATGCAATGAAACAAACCAGCGTGTAATATCTTTACTCTAAAAGTTATGACCAAAAAACAAACCCAAAAATACAACTGTGATGTCACTTCCAGGGCAATATTTTGCCCTCTGCATTGGGCTACACTTTTATTCGCTACACCCCTGGACTCATGACTATAGATCAGGGAATTTGGACTGAGCTGGCTGATATCACAATTTCAGTTCCTGGAAACTGTGATATCACAGACTACTTTGCTTCTGTCTCTGGTAAACAGGGATATCATACGTGCCTCTTTCTTTTCAGCAGCAGCACAAAAATAAGGCATCTTCACCTCAACTTAACTAGTATAGTAGATTCTTCTGATTGTTGGTGCAATACACATATCAGTGAGATGCAGGTGTTAGCACAGAGGTGTACCTAGAGGGAGGTCACAGCACTAGGTTTTGCAGGCAGCCGCTCCCCCTCTTCCACCATATGAAGCCAACCCAGCCAGTGGCATTTCTAGAGGGGGTAGGATGCTAAGTACTGCAGGAGCCTGAGCTATTATGTAATGTGGCCCCTCCCTCTCGCTTCCAGAGCCATTAGTGGCTTGAAGAGCAAAGCCAGCCAGATCTCCAAGCCGTGAATGGTTCTGGAGGCAGGGGAGAGGGGCTGCGTTATACAGGAGCTTAGGCTCCTGCAACACTTAGTGTTTGCCCCCCTTCTAGGAACACCATTGAACATGGCTTTTGTTTTGCTCTAGCTACTGGGAATGGCTCTGAAGGGGAGGGGGAGGTGGCTACTTGCAAAACTTAGTGCTGTGTTCCCTCTCTAGATACGCCTCTGCATTAGCCCAAGTGGAAGGAACCATTTTAAAACAGAACAGAGAGATGGCTATGATGACAGAAGGGAAGTAGGAAGTGATCTATTTCGTTCCTCTATAAACCCGCATGTTTTTCGCTCACTGTGACTGCAGAGGTGGTAGCCTACACAGAAGGACTACATTAAATAATGTAGCTCCTTTTCTTGCTCGCCTATGCCTACCTGTTCCAGGATGCCCCAAATTGCATTTAATAATTTTAAAAGAGATCTTTTACTCCAGTGCCCCTCAGTAGAAATCAGAGCTTTCATTGTTCCCCAGATTTATGTAGGCAGATCGCACTCCCTTATTTTCTAAAATATATTTTTAACAGTTTAACAGTGCTTTCAAAATAAGGTTTTTTTTCTCTCTCCCCACTTTCTCTTTCTCTGTCAGAGTCAGCATTGTGGGAAAGCAAGCATATATTTTTGAAGGTGTGAATATTTATGGATGCATGCATGCACACACGTAAACACACACACACACACACACACACACAGAGAGAGAGAGAGAGAGAGAGAGAGAGAGAGAGGCAGAATTATGATTGTACTGTACTGTATTTGTAATTTCCTCCCTTTATATACAGTATTTCAATATTCTACTTCTTGTAATTCAGATTATTGAAAGCAATTTTAATTAAAAAAACTTTTTTAATATTTTAAGATGATAGCGAGAACTGCAAGCCCAGATGAGTATTTAAATTGTGCAGACAATCACAGTACGTGCACAACCGTAAACCAAAAATGAAGCAGATTGGAAACACCCCCATTTGTATGACAACCTTCCCGCCATTCAGCTCTTTCACAGACATCTTCTCTTGTGTCAAGAGCACTATCTTAAGCGTCTTGTCTCATCAGCAAAAGGGAAGGGAGAATGGACATGGATTCTTTGCTCCATGAGGATGTGGGCATGATGTACTTTACAGGGTTAAAGGTTGTTTTGACTCCAGCTTAGCCAAACATTCCTTTACACTTGTATGCATTTCTGTGGTCTTCTTGTTTAATATGATTAGCTGGTGGGATCTTTGTTTTATTTTATTGGGGCTGAACAGTGCCTTAATGATAGGGGCTGATGCATTTTTAATGCCTGTACTCTTTGTACTCTTTGTCATTGTCTAAATTAACATTTTGATGACCGTCGGTTTCTTTTTCCCTTCTTCTAGCATTTTGAGATTGCGGCGTTGTGGGGCTAATAATAGCAGATGTATAGGGCCTGTTTAGTAATACATAATGTGGAGAAATGTGAGATGGTGCAAAGGCAGCTGGAATTATAGTCCCAGTGGCCTTGTATACAGTATATACCCCTGCAATATTAGAGAACCAGAAAGCCTATTGCAGCAAGGGGCTAGAAAGTCCTTTGGAATGATGACTTTTTGGGGGTGCTTTTCAGGAATCAGGAAGTATTTGCAATTCCTGTCTCATTTCTCTTCACAATGGCCCTGTGAGGTGGTTTCGGGAGAGATCTAGTGACTTCCTTAAGGTTCCTGAGCCAGCTGCTGCTAGCTGAGAGCGCAATCCTAAACTGGAGTTAGGCCAGCAAAGTTTGGCTGGCACAAGGGCCACCGTAAAGCGCGTTTGGACCACTCTCAGAGTCAGGGAGGATGGCACATGTCTGTCTGCTGACCTCTCTGACTCCAAAAGTGGTCCAAACATACTTTACAGTGTCCCTGGTGCTGGGCAAATGTTGCTGGCCTAACCGTGCCAGCCTAACTCCAGTTTAGGATTGCGCTCTGAATCATTACCATTTCCTTAGAGTCCAATCCTATGCATTTCTACAGAAGCAAGTCCCGTTAGAGTCAATGGGGCTTACTCCCAGGTAAATGTAGATAGGATTGCAACCTTAGTCTGTGCTTGACTTTGCACATGCTAAGGCCCAGAATCAGAATCATTTTTTTTCCCTGGGAGGTTTCAAAGAGTACCACAGAGGAAGATCAGACATGATCTGAAGCACAGGCTACAGCTGCCTTGTGGAACTTAAGCAGGACCATGCTGGATCAATGCCTGGATGGGAACGTCCCTGAGCACTACCAGGGAAGAAAAGAGGGATTTACAGGCATGCCCCGATATCCGCTGGGGTTCCATTCTGGGCCCTTCCATGGATTCCTGAAACCGCAGATACTGGCGACGCCTTTTTAAAGATGGGGGAACATCAGTGGTTTTGCAGAAACAAAGTAAAAAAAAAGGTTTGTTTTGATGTTCTCCTATCTTTTGCATTGGCGTCCCAGTATCCATGGTATCAGTGGCTAACTGAAACCGTGGATACCAAATCAGTGGATCCTGGGGCATGCCTGTACATGCAATGCAACAGAGAGCAGACGGTAATGTTGGGCTGCAAGAACTTCTCTACTAATAGCCAAATACCCACTAGCCAAAGTTAATGGCTTATGTAATTTTAATATTTCTTGATTTCTATACCACGTCTCTAAATACTATTTACACAATAGGGTTTATTTTTTTAAAAATATCCATAGCTAAACTGAAGAGTAAAACTAATAGAACTTAAAAAGAAATAGGTGCCTGTCAATCATGCCAATATCTTTGTACTTATTGACCAGAACCCTGGAAGGTGGGGGAAAGAGGCTTTGGCATAGTACTGGCACCATGCTTACTCTGTGACTCCTGTAAGTAAAAAAGGCTAGCAACAGACTTTTTATTGATTTAAATGAATGTGTACTGTACAGAGATACAGGGCCAGGCCAGCCTTAGGAGCTGTGGAGTCCAGTTGGAAAGAGGAGCGCCAGGCTCACAGCCAATCCTAAAAAAATCACATCACACATATATTTAAATATTTGTCTTTTTAGCTTGTTCAGGGACATAAATTTTTACATAGTTCTATAATTAACATATATAATTCAAGAACAGTAAAAAAAATTCAAATTAGAAGCAAGTATAAACAAACACAGTTGACTTTTTAAATTTGGAAGAAAGTCAAAATTCTTGTGGTCCTCTATCAAACCTGCAATGTGGTACTAGGTGTCCACTGCAATGTGCTGTTATATGTATTTGACAAGACTAGGTGCCCTATCCTATCCAACTTTCTGGTGCTGATGCAGCAGCAACACAGCCAGCGGCGTCATGCAGCCGGAACGCTGGGCGGGAGGAACGGGTGAGCGGCAGCCCTCCCGTTGCGTTCTGGTCCGTTTCGCCGTCTTCCCCGCCCCGAAGACGGCGAAACGGACCAGAATGCAACGGGAGGGCTGCCGCTCACCCGTTCCTCCCGCCCAGCGTTCCGGCTGCATGACGCCGCTGAACACAGCCCCGGGTTAAGTGCACAAATGTTCCCTTACCTTGAGGAGACCTCCATGACTTCCCACACACCACAGAATTCAGCACACACCCCATTGGGATGACTACATCAGGGCTGGAAAATTGGATGGGATTTGGCCCTAGAGTAGATTAGATTACCTTAGTGCGGGGTGGCGGGTGGGCGGGCCTTAGTGCATTGGGCCCAACTGAGAACAATTGGTCCAATTGGCTTAAAGGTTGTGAATCATTCTTTGAAAAACTGAATTAACAATTGAAAGTCTGGTTTTGCCACAGCTCATGTTGTTGATATAGAAGTAAGGATTGTGTCCAAGGGTAGTTTTTTTTTAAGGGTTGTATATCTGTTTGTCTCCCAGGAAAATAGAACATAATAACATCCACTGTCTTGCAGTGGCAGTCTTGCTGCTGGCTGAGAGGAGGCAAATGCCCCCAGGCGCCACCCTCGCAGAGCCCTTTAAGGGTTGTGTCATCACCTCTGCCACACCGCCCTCCAACAAACTGGAAGCTTTGATTAAATGCTGTCCAAAAGCATTAGAATGTTTGAGAACGTTCTAATGAGAGTCATGCAAAGCTTCATAATGTTAGGGTTACCAAATACAAACTGGGACAGAGTGCCTATACCTTTAACCATTGCATAGAACTGGAAATTTGGGCAGGTGCAGCTCAATATGGAAGGGTTTCAAAAGCCGCACCTCTTCGATGCAATGGTTAAAGGTATAGGCACTCTGTGCCAGTTTGTATCTGGTAACCCTACATAATGTTCAAGTGGGTTCGGGGGGGTGGCAGTCTGGGAGGGGGGACAGAAACCTGGCTAGGGGGCCAGAGACACAACTGTTGTATTGCACAGTCAGGCATATAACTAAAATTGAGCATCAGCTTCAAAAATGGCTCATGCATCATGCACCATTATTTATTGCTCTATTTTGATTGTTTAATAAGCATACCTGTACTTAATTCAGAGCAAAATAATCCTATACAACTTTTTATACGGCCAAATCCTATCGAACCTTCCAGCACAGGGTGTAAATTGCTCCTTGAGAGAGTAGTGCAAGATGTTGATTTGACTTAAATTTCCTGAGAGAGAGAGAGAGAGAGAAACTCTTTTTACATTCAAGAGTAGTACTATTCAATTTAACATAATACACAGAATTATGATCTGATCTAACAAATGTCTTTAAAAGTAGGGATGCTTCCCTTAAGCATAAGTTCCTGTCAGTGCTAAGCCACTCTGTATTAACTCTGTATCAAAGAAGATTTTGTTCCCCATTCAGCATGATTCTGTCTTCAAGAGAGCTAAGCAGTAGTATCTTTGGCATTTATGTTTTTGCAATTCTGCTGAAATTTCATGGCCATAAATGAAACCATAATGCAAGAATAATTTCCAATTATTCTTGGAAGGAAATTTACCTGAGTGAAGAAAGAAGATCCAATATCCAGGCAAGCCAAATTTGTGGATTTTTGGAAGCTGGAAGGGCTGAATATTTGCAGTAAATTTGCAGATCTGCCCTGAAAAGTTTTTCTCCAGTTGTTGAGTGATTTATGATCAGATCTGCATCTTAGGGAAAACTTCCTTTAACTAACCACACAATCTGATGCTTCTTTACTCAGAAGTAAATCCCATTGAGTTCACTGGGACTTATTCCCAGTACACAGGACTGCAGTTTTTGTCCTATGATATTAATGTCATTGAGGTTATCTGTCAAAACCAGATTCTGACTTTTGACTATTGGTGTATCCTTGCCCTTTGGAAGCTTCTGCAGTCCCCTTTTAGTGGTACATAGATAGGCAAGTGCAAAGTTTAGAAGTATGTTTGGAAAAAAAAATGTTAAAAGAGCCCAGCTGTTGTGCACCATTTTTCATGTTTCAGCTCTGTTTTTGCAGTCTTGATTTCAGCACCATTTTCACTGACCTCCGCCAAGGCTGCAAGATCAGACCATAATCGGTATTCAATCGCCTGCATGCTCCAAGTGCAAATTTGTCATAAACAGCAGCTTGTATATGCAGCTCAGCAATACAGCTTGCTACAGAACCAATGTTTTCCTTGGGGGTGGGGGTAGGCAATCCATCTTCCCTTGTGCATCTACCAGTTTTAACCCATTTACGTCAAAGAAGATTTTGGTTTACACCATATGTCCATTCTTCAGCTTTTGTACTGAAGGTATTTTGAAATAAACGTTCCGCATCCCTACAATAAGAACTCAAAGAGTTTTATTTTGAAAAAAAAAAAGAAATAGCAATTCATTCCTTGCATGTCTGCAGAGTTCATTGTGCTAAAAGAAAAAACAAATTTACTTGCCTTAATTTAAAATCATCTGCCTATAAAATTAACACCCATATACCCACACACTTTTTGAAGGCTATGTCCTGCATTTAGAATGGCGCATTGAATGCCATTCCATGCACGTGGATTTGAAAGTATGTCCCATGCAGGACATTGCGGAGTATGCATGCATAGGCTGGTAAACCAAGCAACATTGGACTAATGTGTTGTTCCCCACTGCATCATTGTCAGATCTTGACACTTGTATTTATTTGTCCTGTAATAAAACAGATAAATGAATAAATGATATTCACTAGGCTTCAAATATTTTAAAACCAAGATATCCACAGACACCACCATATTGTGAGGGTATGCATGTTATCTGAAAGTCTGTCACACGAGCCTTTCAGTGTTGCCAGTGTTGAATACAGATTTGTTCAAAGAATCCTTGGGAACTAGAACAGTACACATCACATTTCAGAGAACTTTGACTTAGGGAGATTGAGAGCTTTTACTGACTACAGATATATCTCTTTTCAACTGATATGGTAGGGTAGTATTATGTTGAGAATCTAGCATTCCTGATTATCTGAAACCACGCTCTGTGGTTCTCAGTATAACAATCTTTCCACACATGCAAAACTTTGGCTGTCCAGACGCTTTGAGGCTTCCCCCAGGCTTTCAAGTAACAAGGCCTCCCCCAGGCACTCATATGCTGCTTGTATGTATATGTACAGTACGTACACTTAAGATTTAAATGTTGCAATGTCGAGGGCATTGTGGGAAAATAATGGCTGGTGAGGGCCACTAAAGTGTTGGGCAGACCAGTCTTAAGCTGCTCTAGTGCAGCCAAACCAGATGGCCTGCACTGCAGTGCAGAGCAGGCTGGAGATCTCCTCAGGGTAAGGAAGTCTCCTCCTTATATTTCTCCTTACCCTATGTAAAACCCCAGCCACCCCTATATAGCTGGTGCAAATTCTGGGAACTCGGTGTAAAACTGGGGTGGGGTGGGGGTGGGAAGGGGAGGGAGGTTATTGTACCACCATATCCCCTCCCCTTGTTCCACTCTTCCCCTGCCCAGAAATGTCCCCTCCCAAATTGCCTTCCAGCCATCCTGTCCCTGTTCCTGGAGCAAACCTACCTGTGCTGGCCAGCATAGGGTTTGGATGTGGCACTGCCAGACCAGCGTGGGGCTTTGCATCAGCCAACTGGCTTCCAAGTAGCCACAAACGTGCTTTATGGCATGATGCCCAACACTCTGAGCTGGCGCGGGGATGGCTGCAGGGATTGCTTTCCTGAGAGTGCAGCAATAAGTTGGGTTATTTCTCAGCCATTTCCTGACAGCAAAGTGAATTGACACAAGCAAAGCAATCACACAGCCCTTCCCCTTTTCAGCATCCTATCTTTCCCTCATGATGGCTACTCTAGGTGCTTTGCGACCCACCTGAAATTGGATCGCGACCCCCTGGTGGGTTCTGACCCACAGTTTGGGAACCACTGCTCTACTGTGCTACAAGGCCGCAGTTCCTCACATCTGGAAAACAAATGGCCAACAAAATTGAGGGAGGGGGATTAAGAAATTATGTATATTGCATATAAACCAATAACTAAATAAATCAAGTAGTATAATAAATCAACTAAAATAATAAATAATAAATCAACTAAAAATGAAATATATATTTTTCTTGAACACTCCTATTTCCAAGCAAGTGTGATTGTTACAGTATGATTATGTTTATATGCTGATCTTAGCCATATGACTTGAATTAAGTACCAATGGTTTCAATAAGCTCCTTTCCACACCATTATTCAGAATATTCAGAGGTTGAATATTTGAATTGCCATTATTATTGTATGTAGCTTTTC
Source organism: Lerista edwardsae (assembly GCA_029204185.1). Taxonomy (NCBI): domain Eukaryota; kingdom Metazoa; phylum Chordata; class Lepidosauria; order Squamata; family Scincidae; genus Lerista; species Lerista edwardsae. The sequence continues at coordinate 8,569,899 of JAJKFI010000065.1, read as the reverse complement.
AAGCTCATACAGTGAATTCACATTGTACAGTAGATTCACTTTACAATCAAATCATGTTACAATGGACTCTCCATAGTAAAATAAGTTTCACTATACAATAAGTTTTTCACTTTACGTTGGGCTCATGAACACTGCCAACAGGACAACATGGGTGATGGATAAGCAATGTAGATGCACACATTTGGTAGCATTTCAGCCTACAGCATTTCTAACATCATGGCTGTGTGTATGGAGAGAAGGATGTGGCTGATGCAAGTATTGGTTCTAGTTAGCATCTCACCCAGTAGCAGGTATGGCTTTTTTTTTTCCCCAGATGATGGCTATTTGTATAGAGGAATACAGTCTTGGAACTGGTATTTTATAATTACAGCATTATGTAAACTGATAACTATGGCCCCTAAAAAGTGCAGTCAGCACATTTTAATCACCTTGTAGAGAGGGAAATAGTTCAGCTCTGTGGCAGAAAATTCAACTTCTAAAGTCTTGAAATGAAAGCAAAAACACACAATCCATTATTGATTTCACATTACAATAACTTCACAATAAAATAGTGTTCTGGAATGGATTACAATTGTAAAATGTGGGTTTACAATATAGAGAGCAGGGATGTCAATACAGTGGGTTGCTTAGCATTCGTGATGGGCAGGAAGGCAGGAAGTGATGCTATTAAGCCGGAAGTGGTGTCAATCAGGAAGTGAGGTCATGACCAGAAATAAGCAATTTATTCTTACTTAGAAACTTATTAGCTGCAATAGCAGATACGGGAGAGCCCAATTATCATGCGGGCTGCCCTTTCAGCATCTGTTGGTAGTGTTGAGTGAGGGCCAGAAAAGGAGCTTCCAGGGGCCTCTTCTGATCTGTGGGTCTGTGCCAACCTGCCAGCACTGTATTCAGACCCAGGTACTCTGGAGGAGGTGAGCTTAGTGATGAGTGGGACAGGGGCTAGGAGAGGGTGGCAGGATGCCATTTTTAGGTGAGGAGGGCAGAGCAGGGATGTATCTAACCTGGGAAGGGTGAGGTTGGTGGAGGCCTCCTCCTCTGAATCCTATCCCCTCTCCCAGGCCAGCCACCTCCTAACCTGGTCTGAATTCAGCATAGGCAATGCAGCCTGGCTGTGCTCGCGCAGGTTAGGAGTGGACTGTCAGTCTTTTTGTTTGTTTTGTTTATTAGATAGCTAGAAATATAGATATATGTATTTGTTAACGGCTTTCTGGCAGGACAGAAATTCTTTTTCTTTGTAGTAGTAGTAGTAGTAGTAGTAGTAGTAGTAGTAGTAGTAGTAGT
>JAJKFI010000065.1:8548994-8559734 GCA_029204185.1 Lerista edwardsae | reverse complement strand
AATAATAATAATAATAATAATAATAATAATAATAATAATAATAATAATAATATACTGCATTTCTGGGTCATTGGATTACTCCTCCGATCAGGCAGGCTTTCTCTAAACCCTCGAGGGTTTTTTTACAATCACAAAGAAGTTCAAGAACTTCTTTCAAGACCACACCTTCCAGAGTGGATCTTTCTTAGCCTGGTCGGCTTTCTCCCACGCTGACTGGCAAACAGCTTCTTCACTCTCACGGAGGGCAGGGGGAACAGCTCAGCTTGTCAGTCACTTTCTTGAAGCTTCTCTATTCACAGAAGCTTCTGATGGTCTCTAACTGGTGTCCTTCAGATGTTATCTTCAGGCTTAATGGCTGCTCTCCCCTCTAGACAAGACCTTCTACATTATATAGCACATGGCCGGACCACTGATCTGCCAGAAATGGCAAGCAGTGCTGGATACACAACAGCTGCCCACCTGCAACTGCCAGCACCAGTACATCAGCAGCAGGGGCAGCAGCAGGGGCAGGAAAGAGGAGTGAGGAGAGAACTGGAGAGGAACTGAGGCCAGGGAAGAGGCAGGAGGGATGGATCCAATGCAATAGCACACACCAGATCTCACACCCTCCATTTTAACCTCCCTGCCCTTTTCCTCTCCTTGGACATCCACCACCAAAAGAGGTGGTATATGTCCAAGGGAACCTATAGACAGCCCCAGGGCTTACACTTGGGTAAGTAAAAATGTTTTTTTTTTTCTTACCTTCTGTTTGCTTTTGGTTGCTTGCCCACCACTGGATACAATGCAAAGTTCTTTGGCATGGCTGCATTGATGCTGTTGAAGGGGGATAGGATGACTTATGATAGGGGGCCTTAGACTTGTAACAGCCAATATGAAGCTGACATCCTTCTGCTTTGAGCTAAGCACTCTCCTGTGCTGAGCAATTTGCTCAAATCCGTGACACCAGCTTCATGGCAACATACGTATCATGTGCCTTGATGGAAATGCCTGGAGGCTGCAAGAGCCTTGTTTTCTATCACAACGAAACCTCTTCTCCTCCTCTCCAATCTGGAGCTAATTATATTCAGACGACTTCTCAGAGAGTTGGAAGTGAAACAGTCATTCGGCAACAGAACCAGCCCATCCATTAAGCTGAAAATGTGCCTTGCATCAAGCAGTGGGCCTGCTGCTGGCTCCCTCCAGCCTGCTGTAGATGGAGTTTGATCGATCCTCTTCCTGCTCACTTCACTGAATAGAATCATTCCCTTCCTTTCCTTGTTCCTTCCCCATGCAGTTCTTTTCCAGAAACAGGAAGTGTGGGACTTCCTGTTTGATTTGAAGGGACTGTGTGAGGATGAGGTGAATGGATCAGGAAGTGGATGGCCACAGTCTGTGAAGGTTTTTGTTTGTTTGTTTTAGGTGCAAGCAGCAGCAATCCTCTTCCCTGTCTACTCACTCTCACTCCTTCCTGGCATGCTCCCCTAATATAAAACAGGAAGTCCTGCACTTCCTGTTTTGGGGGAAAAAAGTGCGTGAAGAAGGAGCAAGGTGAGGAGGGAAGAGACTTTTTTGTAGGAGGAGGTGCTCATGCACTTGTGCACATGCCACAGTAGTGGCAGGTCAAAGGCATGACAGCAGTGGCATGGCTAAGGGGAGCGGAGGTCAATTGCCTCAGGTTCTATGCCTGAGGGGTTCTTTCTAAGGCCCCAGGAGACAGTGCATGGCCTCCCTGAGCCTTAGAAGGCCTCAGAAGTTCTCCCAGATGCCTTAGAAAGTGCTTCTGGTTACTGCTAAAACGAAAGCGCCTTTCTAAGGCCTTCTGAGGGAGGTGTTAAAAAATTTGTGCCCCCGGGTGCCAGATAGCATAGCTACATCACTGCATGTCAGGCAGAGGCTCCATTTGGCCTGACCTTGTTCAGTAGGCTCCCATGATGAATACTGTACATTGCTGGACTGCAGCATTTCACAGCACAAATGAGTGATTGAGGGCGCAACCCTAAAATGAGTTAGGCCAGCATAAATTAAGCCAGCAAAGTTTGACCAGCACAAGGGCTACTGTAAAGTATGTTTGGACCACTGTTGGAGTCAGAGAGGCCAGCGCACAGATGTGCACCGTCCTCCCTGACTCTGAGAGTGGTCCAAGCACACTTTATGGTGGCCCTTGTGCTGGCCAAATTTTGCTATCTTAGCTTATGCTGGCCTAACTCCACTTTAGGATTGCACTCTAAACTAGACTAGAATAAAACTACAAAACTATCATGTGACCCTGCTGGCTATGTACTTTCTTTCCCACTTATTCCTTAGATTAGCAAATGCTTCCTATTCATTTATCTTGTGGTTGTCAAAGGCAGTAAAAACAGCTTCATTGTTTCAACTATATTAATAAGGTTAATATAGTTCAGGGCACGCACAATCCTGGAGTTAGGCTGGCACAGTTAGGCCAGCAAAGTTTGACTGGCACAAGGGACACCATACAGTATGTTTGGACCACTCTCAGAGACAGGGAGGCCAGCACATAGATGAGTGACATCCTCCCTGACTCCAAGAGTAGTCCAAAAATGCTTTCTGATGGCCCTTTCTGATGGCCCTAACTCCAGGTTAGGATTACACTCTCAGAAGCAGGGTAACAAAAGCAGAGTTTTGTGACTGAGAAACTGATCCAGTTCTTTGTTCTTTGCACTGCTTAAGGTTCTTTGTTCTTTGCACTTCAGTTCTTTGTTCTTTGCACTGCACTCGTATATACTGTACACACTTTCCTGGGAGTGAGTCTCATTGAACACAATGGGATTTGCTTCCGAGTAGACATGTGTAGGCTTGTGCTGCAGAACAAAGGAGAAAGGGCAAGGAACATAGGAACAGGCAGAATAAAATTGTTATATTCACTATTTAAAGATGCCAAATCTCTTATTTGGTTAGCAGTATTGGCATGAGAGTCTCTTTGGGCCAAGTAAAGTCACAGTTTTCCTTACCCACTAAATGACTATGGTTGATGTCGTTCGGTGTTAGGACATTCGGTTTTTTAAATCCTTCAAAGATCATCCTTCAAATCCTTCAAAGAAATACAAGAAGATAAATTACCAAACTACCCCCATCCCCACCCTCACACCAAAGTTTAAAAATCCAGAGAAGTTTTTCAGCCCAGGAATGATATCCTGCCTAATATACGTGCAACCATAAACTCCTTGAACATCCATAAGACTTCTGCACAGTTGCTCCGGTCCCTAATCCCTGTAGTTTCATTAACCACGCTAGATGGACATTTTGTGGATTTTCAGGGGCCTTATGAAAGCAATTTTTGTCGATTTGTTCATATTTAATATCAGCTCGGTTGCCTTCTGAGCGACCAGCCCTTCAATGTTACTGAGCAGAAAGAGGGTATCGAATGCTGATTGGATCCAGTTATTGCCTCTACGGTCCCCGCAATTTTCGCGAATGCATTTGCTTTATAGCAATTCCATTACATATGTAGGAAGTCTTTTGTTGTGGCACAGTGGTTCCAGCGACGATTAGTATTTCCTTTACAGATTTTTCTATAGAAATGTGCCACATTTATAGATGAGAGAGCTTTCTCTCTTGTGTTCAAAATATAATAATTCAAGCATACAAATAAAAAATATCCAGAATTTAGAATCAGCAATTGCCAGACAGTCTCTAGGGTGCCTCATTCCTTCCTGGACCATTTCCCCAGTATAAAATGGAACGCTTTTTTTTTTTAACCCAACTCTCATTTTGAAACGATAATTGATATAATGAGATTTGTTAAACATATTGTTGTTTCTGATGTTTGCAAATGTGTAAGCCCTTTGCAGTTTTACTATGAAAACACAGACCATAAAGGGAAAGGGAACAGACTAACTTTAATGCACCAAGAGGAAGAAAATCAATTGCAGTGTTCAAAGAGAGCTCTACTGGTGAAGAATATTAAAAACCTTTTCCCAGTGTCATAGTGAGTCGTATGATCTAGGATGGGAAAACCAACTAATGTATGAGTGAGCTGGGGGGAAAGGAAGAGGAAAACGGAATGGTCTGTAGCAACTCTCTGCCTACAGAAAAAGCAATCACAGAGAACATCAACTGAACTGCAGAGAATGTTGCGTTTTGGTTGCCAGAACTTTGAAAACTTTAAATTGTTCTAAGTAAAAATGTGAAAAAAATATCTGCAGGAAAAAGGGGTAGGGGATACAATTAAAGTGATATTTACAAAATTAAAAATAACTGGTTTGGCTTTGTATTAAACCCATAGGGAGCGGGCAGCCCATTCTATGGTACCTGGGCCCTGTAGGTGCAGTGGTAGCAACTCCCCCCCTCCCTAGTTAGGGCACAGGCCCACTAATGGACCTCCTCAAGTCTGCACTGGCTATTTTGCCAGTTAGCTGGTGTGCAAGTTAGGATCTGGTGGTGGAGGCCACTGCCAGTCCCATCCCAGCTCTGCCCAGTTATGCCTTCCCTGCCAACCTGGAAAGAGTGCACTGCCAGCAGCAGTGAGACCCATCCCCTGCCAGCTATATGTGGACACCTCTGAGTGCTGGGCCCTGGCGCTGGGCAGCACCAGTTGTGGCGGTAGAAATGTCTTAGGACACTTTTGCCACATCAGCACAAGGCAGGAAGCTCTTACTGCCAGCGCTGGTCTGCATAGGTTTGGGTCCTTGGATAGCAGTGGCAGTTTTGTCTCCTTGTAAGCTTGTGGCTGCGGCACCAAGTGCATGGTCAGTGTGTGCTTTGGGTTCATGTGGTTTTGTGGGTGATGCTCTGATAACATGGCCTGGGTCATGAGTAGCCAGGGCCACATATGTGCTATGATGATGATGATGCAAATGCAGTCAAAAGGGCAGCCTGTTGTCTGGGGGGTGGGGAATGTGAATCACATTAGGTGACTACCTGAGAATTTTTTCTCCCCTGGTAGAATTTGTTGGTTAGCAGAACCACAAGGACACACCAGAGGCATTCCTCGAGGAGGATCACAGCATGACATTTTTCAAGGGGCTGCTCCCCCCTCTTTGGAGCCAACCTAACCTCTGTTTTGCTCTAGCCGCTGGGAATGGCTCTGAAGAGGAAGGGGAGCAGCCGCTTACAAAATGTAGTATTGTGATCCCCCTCTACATACACCTCTGGGACACACACTGGTAAAAATTGCCAAATGAATGATGCAAAACAAGATAACTTTTGCAAATGGTATCATTTTATGTGTGATTTCTACAGTCAACAAAATGTTGCTGTTCTCAGTATAGAATTCAAGTCACCTGGACTCATTTTGCCTTTGAGTAGATCCAGCCCTGGGTTTCAGCCCAGGATGATTTTGTTCGAGAGGACTCGTTCTCCATGCCCATCTGCTCAAGAGCTCCCGCACTTTCCCGTCTGTTCGCTTTGAAATACGCTCTGCGGCAAAATCAGAAGGCTTTCGTTTCTCTTACTTTTCAGGTTCTAAATTGGATGGAAAATTGGCCAAATCCCTTCCGAATAAAACTATGTGTGATACCAAATGTGAGAAATCAAGCTTAGCATCTTTCAATATGGACATGTGAGGGAGGGAGGAGAGTTGGGGGAGTAATTTGGCCATATGGCTTCCGTGAGTCCTCCCACCTACCTAAGTTTAACTGGTACTGAAGTTATGGAGCCGTTCAGTGTACTTCCCTCCCTTTCATTCTTCTCAAGCCTCTCTCTTTTGCAAATCCATTGCCATAGCTATCAAAGTCTCTTGTGGCTTACTTTGCTTCTTGATGTCATACCAACGTTCACATTTGTGGGAATGAACGGCTCTAAAATGCAGGTGAGCACTCTTATTAGCACCTGGGTAATTCTTTAAAAAAACTCAAAATGGTCTACGTAAAATGAGTTACCACAGTGGTTCCAAAACTGTGGGTCGGGACCCACCAGTGGTTCAGGAGCCAATGTCAGGTGGGTTGCGAAGCAGCTAGAGCAGCCATATTGAAAATATGGGAAGATGGGATGCTAGAAGGGGGAAGGGCTGTGTGGTTGTTTTGCTTGTATCACGGTTGTAAATAGGCTTTCTTTCTTTTTTTCACTTTGCTATTGGAAAATGGCTGAGAAATAACCCAACTTCTTGCTGCATTCTCAGGAAAGCAGCAGGCTCTGGCATCACAATGACAGCACTTCTAGCCATTACATCACTTCCAGCGCGTCCCGGACAGATTGTCATTCTGAAAAGTGGGTCCCGGTGCTAAAACGTTTGAGAACCACTGACCTAGCAGTTTAGCTGGTATTGGAAGGGAAACTAGTTTAAGCAAAAAAACTTAGGATGGGGCAATGGAAGTAGGCACATACACAATCCTCTGGGGCTGCTGTTCAATTCTATGGGGCAAAGAAAATGTATTGCGGTCTGGGACACAGTTGAAATGGGGCTGTGCATGCCCCTGGAACCAGAAGCTGGGCACATGTGCGGCTGGAATAAATTCAGCCCTCATCCCATTATTACTTTCTCTCTTCTAAGCAGAGTTGCCATGTACTCCTAGGGGGAAAAGTAAAGTGTGATATTTCGCGACACTCTTGTTTTCGGGGCAAAACCTATCCTTCACTCTTGATTCTGGCCACAACTCACAGGGACCATGTGTATGCATGTGTGTGCATGATGTTTCTATGCAGAATATGCATAAATTCACCATGCCTTCCAGAGATGCCTGCAATGATACAGGACCCCCTCCTCCCCCTTGACCTGCACACTATCAAAAGGACTGGCGTTTTGCTTGACCCCACAATGAAGAGCATCTTTTCCTTTACTGTGATCCAGCAGTAGTTCTTTGTCTTTGTGAAAACATGTTTGTGTCTGGTGTGGTATTTGTGCATGTCTGCATGGCAGCTTCCCACACTCTCTGTTGGCCGCTTTTGCACGAAGTAGAATGTGAGAAATGGCATGAGAATGAAATCTTCCCAAATCTATTTGCTTTTGCCAAAAGCACATGGGCAACGTTTCTTATGTACATGCACCACCCGCAGTCCTTGGTGACATGCCTGCCTGCAAGATGTCATGTGTGATGCAGCCGGTCCATGGCTACAGCTGCAGACACCTGACAGTCACTTGTGAAATTGTCGCTGCACTTTGAAAATCAATGAACTCAGGAAGGATCCATGCAGCTGTACTCACAGGAGGACTGAGTCACACGGGACAGTCTTAGCATGAATGCATCCCCCAGATGGGCAAGATCCTTTGTGGGCAGAAGATCACAACCAGGCTAACCAGTCCAAAGTATACACAGTTGTCGGGAAATGCGTATTCCTATTGTGCGAGGGAGAAGGACTTTTGTATGACCACTCAAGGAGAGGATGAATTGTAACTAAGATGTGAACCTGAAAGAGACTGGTGGGACTGATGAGACATTAAACATTGGCTTATGACCCCAATCCTATCCTCCGCCACCCATGCCATTGCAGCCATGCCAAAAAGCTGCACGCTGTGTCCTGTGGAGGTGGTGGGGCAATTGGACAGCCTGCAGGAGGTAAGGAAAAATACTTGATACCCCTGGTAGGCTGCGGGTCTCCTTGGGCATAAGCCACCTATTTTGCTGGCATGTGTCCAAGGAGGGAAAAGGGGCAGGGACATTTTACAAAAAGGGGGTGTGGCTTCAGCAAATGTGGACTGTGGCATGTCGTATTTACATTTCTTCCTCTTCATTTCTCCACTTCTACATTTCTTCAGCTTCCCAACGTGCATTTGCATCTAATTATTTCCATTATTACAAGGAATCTTGGCGCTACTAAGGCAATGGTTCTCAAACTTTTTAGCACGGGGACCCACTTTTTAGAAGGACAACTGTCCGGGACCCACCAAAAGTGATGTCATGGCTGGAAGTGCCATAATTGTGATGCCAGAGCCTGCTGCTTTCCTGAGAATGCAGCAGTAAGTGCTATTTCTCAGCCATTTTCCAATAGTAAAGTGAATCAAGTAATATAAAGAAAGAAGCCCATTTACAACCCTGACACAAGCAAACAACGACACAGCCCTCCCCCTTTGCAGCATCTCATCTTCCCAAATTTTCAATATGGCTGCTCTGAGTGCTTTGCGACCCACCTGCAATTGGCTCACAAACCACTGGTGGGTCCCGACCCACAGTTTGGGAACCACTGTATTAAGGTATTCTGGTACAACAGATTATCATTGAAAAACAGGGTGTGGTTCAGTTTCCCATATTCGTCTAGGCTTCCACTCACCCCTGTTTTATCATGTCATATATCTCAAGCATCCCCATATCTTCAATAATACTGAGTGCAAAAAAATAATATGGTTAAGAAGGCAATGGAGTAATGCAGGACTTTTCCGCTTTTATTTTTTTCTTTCAAGTATTCCTGTTCCCAGTTTCACAGTTTGCAAGAGCCACTTCTGCAAATCCCACCGCTGTCACGCAAGACAGCAGTTGTGCACAGGCGTGGGTGACTTGCCCCACAGTCCAGGCTCTGCTGTGTATCATCCTTTTTGAGGTGCAGGTAGCCATATGGCCATATCTTGCCCACTGGCATGGCACCACAGCAGTGAAGCCCAGTAAAACCTGCCATATTGTGACACACTTGACAAGCACTAGAGTGATGGAAAAGAAAGGAAGACATGGGAAGTACAGCAGAAAACAAAGGGATTGAATAAAAACATGGATCGGAAGGAATAGGGTATTCCAGGAGACATTCCAAGCCCCCTGGTAATAACAACAACAAATCCAGAGGAGGAGGAGGATAAGGACTTATCAATGTACAAGGCAATTTACAAAATAAACGGACTGGGCAAATGTCCCAAGGCATTCCCAGTTTAAATTTCAGCACTGGGGGAAAAAAAGTTCAGCATTCACTTATCTATGAATCTTCTAAAAAGGTGAATTCTTTAAGAGAAAATATGCTTAATGGCCAGAACTGTCTGATGATTTGCCTACGACTTTCACACCTACCTGGAAAAATCAATCAATCAATCACTAGTATTTATATACCGCTTTTCAACACAAAGTTCACAAAGCGGTTTACAGGCAAATAGTAATAATAAAGCTAAATGGCTCCCTGTCCCAAAAGGGCTCACAATCTAAAGGAATGGAGAACACCACCAGCAACAGCCACGAGAAAGACACTGTGCTGGGGTGAAGAGGGACAATTGCTCTCCCCCTGCTAAATATAAGAGGACACCACTTGAAGGTATTTGTTGACCCTTTCTGAGCACAATCCAAACCCGTAGCTGGAATTGGTAGACTTGGCACGCCTGCCCCATATCCAGCCCGGGGTATGGATCTGTTGCTGCGCTACCTGGGAGAAGGGGAATTTATTCCCCTTCCCCCTGGGTAATGCACAGCAGCCTGGATGGGGCTACTCAGAGCTGCACCGCTGAAATCAGCAACTCAACTCCAAATCAGGGTCACCTGAGCTGGGATTGGAGGTGTCTCCATCCCCCTCCCCAGGCTGGGCCACCCCTGGGCCCATCCATTCCCCACCTTCCCCCTCCCCACTCCGCCTGCCCCCCTGCCCTGTTCCACCTCCCACCACCCTCTCCATGCCGCTGTGCCGGTCTAGCAAGGACCTTACTTTTAGACATCTGACTCGGAGGGATGGAGGCCGGTACACATCTCTGCCCTGGCTTAACTACTCAGAAAATAGTGCAAATGCACTTTATAGCACATTTGTAACCCAATTGGGCCAGACCTGTGCCAGCCCAAGTAAGGGTTTGGATCGCGCTGTCTGTGTTGTTTCTCCTGAGAAAGGCCCTGGGTGAAGCACCAGCAATTGCAATATTGCTGCCATGATAACAATTGCAAAGACTTCGAACATCACATTTTTTTAATCCAGGGCAAATGAATAAAGAAGTCTCTACGGGTGCAATGGGCTCTGTAAGCAGCAAAAGGTCTCCATGCGAACCGCCGACCATCACAGCACACAGATGGCAAACAAGACTCTTTGGTGTGATAGACAGAAAGAAAAGAGCCAAAGGCATACAGGTGCAAATCTGTTCCTTTCCCTCTGTTGGTGTGAAGAGGGGCACTGCTGCAGAAGCAGCACACATCAGACCTCCTGCGCTCACAAGAAATTGCTAGATCAGCGCACTAATGTCTTGTTACAGGATTTCTGTCTTATGCACTCTTTTTTGGGTTGCACTGTGAAATCCAGACTGTTTTTCAGCCTGGTGAAACAATTCTGCATCCCATGGACGCTTTCCAGTTGTCAGTGCAGACGAGGCTGGTCATATGCAAAATGGATGACTCAACAGCACTGACTCATGCCAAAGAGCTCGTGCAGACAAGCCCTGATCTAACCAGGCATTAAACACTTAGTTTTGAGGAACTGGGGAGGTGGTTCTGTAGCGAGGGCTCCTGCATCTCTATTTTGTTGATTACAGCATAGCCCTGAGCTGCTGAATATTTCCCAGTAGCACCCACAAGGCAAAAACCAGAAAGGCATCAAAAATGCACCATTTGAAAGGGCTCGAGTTTCAAATACGTATATGCTCCCTTCTTTCCTCACATCTTAGCCGTAATTTATTGGTTACTTAATTTAATTTATGGCCATATTAGCAGGGGAACAAACCAGGGCCGATTGTAATCTCAGACACAAAGACCTCCCAGCTGTATATAAGCTTTGGCAGAACCCATTTTAGGGAGTGTATAAGTAAATGTGAAAGATAATCAGGGGTGTATAATGGATCTCCATATTTATATGTGAGTATCCTGCAATTTTGTATGTGCCAAATCAGGAGGAGGAGGAGGAGGAGGAGGAGGAGGAGGAGGAGGAGGAGGAGAATAATAATAATAATAATAATAATAATAATAATAATAATAATAATAA
>JAJKFI010000065.1:8512067-8539593 GCA_029204185.1 Lerista edwardsae | reverse complement strand
ATGAATGAATGAATGAATGAATGAATGAATGAATGAATGAATGAATGGAGGTTATATCTGAACAATGAAAAGATTAGAAGTATATTTCCAAATTGTAATGTTTAGGATAGTTTCAGACATGATACAAGAAGCAGGACACACAATGCGAGCTCCTTATATAGAGTGGAGGCAAATGACACACGGCACACTGTCTCTGCCTGATCTGTGGTGGAAACCTGGTTTGTTGTGATTTGTTTGTGTGTGTGCAAAATGGACACTATTTCCTCACCATGATCATTTTGCAGTGTTGAAAAAATCAACATGTAGAAACCTGATGTGTTTTATGAGCAGGGGTGAGGTTAACATGGATTAATTTTGTTCTTAAAGCATTTGGCCAAGTTGGTGAAAACGAGGGTTAGCCAGGCTGACACCACTCCAGATCATTTCAGAATTCAGGCTGTTTTAAATGCAAACTTTTAAAGCGCTAAATAAGCCACTGAGAGCTTTTGGGATGGAAAAGGTTCTAAATCACACATATATTTCTGTTCAATTATCTACACGGCTTTAATAGGCCTATCAATCAGAATGAGAATCAAGGAGTTGGAATTCCAGCTTTGCAGTAATCCTGAGCTGTTCTATTGTAGGGCTGTTAAAGATGAAGATTTACATTTCTTTCCAAGTTACATCGCCCTAAGGGGTAACAGTAATAAGGAATAATAGTTAATAATCAAGCTATTATTCCTCATTATTACCCTCAGTGAATATAACCCGGAAGGAAACGTTAGCCTTAGTTTCACCATGAAATCAAACATCCACTTCTCAAAATAGTAGCTAGTCATGCTTCCTCTGCCCAAACACACTTCAAGAAGAGATTGAAATCAAAGCTGTTTGCTAATCTGGAACCTCAGCAGAAGCCATACATCTGTGACTGCAATTTAATTCTATGCAAGTCCTATTGGGCACAATTCAACTTGCTTCCTACTTCAAAATAGGCAGATGTCTCTATCCCCCAGATGCTGGGGATAAACAATGGGGAAAGGCTATTGCCTTAAGCCCTGCTTGGATATTTCCCAGAGGCATTTGGCTGGTTTCAATCGGAAGCAAGATACTAGGCTAAACAAAAACTTCCGTGCAAGCCAGCTTGAGGCTCTTCTTTTCTGAGTGATCTGTATAAGGGTGCAATCCTAACCTGGATTTAGGCCGGCACAGTTAGGCCAGCAATGTTTGGCTGGCACAAGAGCCACCTCAAAGTATGTTTGAACCACTATCAGAGTCAGAGAGGCCAGCACAAAGATGTGCGCTATCCTCCCTGATTTCGCGAGTGGTCCAAACATGCTTTGCGGTAGCCCTGGTGCCAGCCAAACTTTGCTGGGCTAACTGTGCCAACCTAACTCCAGGTTAGGATTATTTTTATTTTTACAATATAACTGATGGGATTAGAAATCTCTGAAATTGCTCATGATAAAACAGTGAGGAGTTCAAAACATAAATATGAGCAACACCAGAGATGCTGGCCAGAACACGGCCAAGGATGCGATGGCTAGGAATTGGTACTGCCATTTTAGTCCTGTGCGAGTATTGTTCAATCTGTTGGTGAGGATGAGGAAATGTCAAACCACAGGAAACGGCATGCTCTGATGTGCAAACATCAAAGGCTGAGGGCTTGCCTGTCCAGCATCCACTATAATATCACATAATAAACCCAATTACTGTGTTGCTAGTGCTGCAATTGTACCAGACTGATATGGGAGAAAGTTACTTGTCATGTTGTCATCAACAGAAGCAGACTTGTTAATTGTTGCCATAGTGCCATATGCCAATATTCTGCTAGTGACTGGAGAAATGTATAGCTCATATAATTCAGAGGTTCTCAAAATCCCACTTTTCGTCCAGGACCCACCGGACATGATATCATGGCCAGAAGTGCTGTCATTGTGATGCCAGAGCCTGCTGCTTTCCTGCGAATGCAGCAATAAGTTGGTAATTTCTCAACCATTTTCCAATAGGAAAGTAAATCAGAAAGAAAAAAACCTACAGTATTTACAACCTTGACGCAAGCAAAACAATCACACAGCCCTCCTCCTTTCCTGCATCCCATCTTCCCAAATTTTCAATATGGCTGCTCTAGGTGCTTTGTGACCCACCTGAAATTGGCTTGTGACCCACTGGTGGGTCCTGACCCACAATTTGGGAACCACTGTTCTAATCTGTATTAGTGGAAGGATTGATAGACGAGCCGATGTTTAAAACACACACACACACACACACTACCACAAACTCACACATGTATACATACGCACACCATACACACACCATTCCTGTCTTCTCCTTGGCAAAAACTTTTGGTCCTGATCCATTTCTAATCTTGTGTCAGTGCAACTCTTTGTGCACATCTCCATCTGTATCAAAATATTAGTCTAGCCAGGACAGTGCCACTGAAATTTTGCTGTTGATGCAGATGTACATCCAGATGTATACCCATGCCTGCATTGGGTCCATGCATGCAATCCTGCACGTGGTTTTCTCTTGCTGGATCAAGGTGTGTGAAAACTAAAATTTTACTACCAGTTTTACTTCTCAGTTTGTTTCCAATGAGAGATAAGCCAATTTGCTTTGTCCTAGCGTGCCTCTATGCAGATGCTCTGTTGCACATGAAACCATTCTTAGCTGATCACAGCCCTCTGTTAGGCAGAGTTAAGACTTACTCAGATTTACTCAGAGTTAAGACTGCACTCCTAGAGTTTCTTGGGATTAAACCAGTGGTGTCATTCAGATGATTTAGGAACAGGAACTCACTTTTGATTGGCACTTGTCGGGAACCCGGAACCAGCCACAGAGCCCGTTAGGATCTGGAACGCCCGTTCTGGTCCGTTCCCCCTGAATGACATCACTGGATTAAACCCCATTGAACTAAATGAGATTTATCCCTGAGTTAATATTTATAGATCTGTGCTGTCTGTCTTACTGAGCAATGATGACCACTCCCAAGTAAGTACAGCTAGGATAGCAGTCCTACAGGGCAAACCTATGCATGTCTACTCTGAAGTAAGTCCCATTGACTTTAATGGGGCTCATTCCCAGAAAAGTGTGTATAGGATTGCAGCATTATTCTGCAAGTATGAAGGAAAAAACCTGCAATCTAGGTGCAGACAGTGCAAACCTATACATTGGTGGTTCCCAAACCTTGTTGACTGAGAGCTCCCTTGACCTACTGGGCCATTGGCCTCAGCTCCCCATTAGGGCTACAATCCTACAGTATGCATTATATAGGGCAGAGAGTTTTCATGAGGATTCCGCAGCTCCCCTGGCTGGTTTCAACAGCTCCCCAGGGAGCCACGGCTCACAGTTTGGGAAACACTGCTGTACACGCTTGCAGTAAGCTCTGCTGAGTTCAGTGCATGGTAAGGACAGAGCTTAACCATATGTCCTGACAGAGATCTCTCTCCCATAGCTTTTTTTTTTTCTCAACACGCCCTCTGAGGAATAGTTCTGTGTAACTTGAAATCTCTCATAGTGCAGTATACACATCAGTTAATCCAACTAAAAGTAATCTTTTACGGTCCTTGTGAATTTACCAATAAGCTACCGGATTTGTTGATACTGTATTTACAAGAACATGTATTTGGGTATCCTTAGGCAGACAGATTTTCTTGGCTCCACTCATGGAAGGTGCTTCCAGATGGTTTCCAGAAATCCCACCTTCCACTGCAACCCATCCCACCGCATCCCACCCCTTGCAGAGAGGTGTTTCAGAGGTCACAGGGAGTCGCTGTGGGGAAGACAGGTTGTCTTCCTCAAGCTTCCTTGCGTTCACAGTTCTTTTTTTAAAAAAGACATCACGCATAACTTCTGAAAGAGCCTACCCTATATAGATGTAAGCTATACATGGTTGCAAGTAGATAATGCAAGTAGATAAATAGGGACCACTTTGGTGGGAAGGTAACGGCGTTCCGTGCGCTACGGCGTAGAATCATGCTGGCCACCATGATCGGACAAAAACGCCGGCTCACAGGCTTTGAAACGGAGATGAGCACCGCCCCCTACAGTCGGTCACGACTAGACCATTCGGTCGTGGGGAAACCTTTACCTTTTTATACATGGTTAGGCATTGTGCTATTGGAAATCTGCAAAAACAGCGTCCTCGATCACCCAAACAGACGTTGTTGTTCAGACGCTAAGTCATGTCCGACTCTTCGCGATCCCATGGACCACAGCACGCCAGGCCTCTCTGTCCTCCACTAGCTTCCAGAGTTTGCCCAACTTCATGTTCATTGCTTCAGTGACACTACCTAACCATCTCATCCTCTGCTGCCCTCTTCTCCTTTTGCCTTCGATCTTTCCCAGCATGAGGGTCTTTTCTAAAGAGTCCTCTCTTCAGGACTAAAGAATCCTGAAGCTTCAGCTTCAATATTTGTCTTTCCAGGGAGCAATCAGGCTTGACTTCCTGGAGGATTGACTGATTGGATCTCCTTGCAGTCCAGGGGACTCTCAAGAGTCTTCTCCAACACCATAATTCAAAAGCATCTATTCTTTGGTGCTCCACCTTCCTTATGGTCCAGCTGTCACAGCCATACATGACTACTGGGAAAACCATAGTTTTGACTATGCGAACCTTTGTTGGCAGGGTGATGCAAACAGACATTACACATGCAAAATTTGTATGCATATAGATTCTTACAGACATTATGCTAGATGCTTGTAGGGTGGGGGCAGGGCAGAGCCAACAGATGCTTCTCACATTCTCTCTTCCCTGGTTTAATGCCTGCACACAGACCCAGAGTTATCTCCATTCACAATGTGTGTGTCCTCTGTGACAGCCCCAGGTCAACATGACACAGTATAAATAACAGTTCTATTTAGCTGAACCATTGATTGCCTAAATGTTTTGGAAGCCCAGAAGGCTGTCTGAATTAATCAGGCCATGTTGAATTCCAAAAAAGAAAAAAAACCTTGGTTCAAACCTGTCCCTTGGTGTCTTGGTGTAAACTAAATGTTGCAAATGGAGATAATAGCCCTTTTTTAAGCGTGCGTCGAGAATAGTCTACACTACATAGCTATCACTGTCCTCAGTTCATGTCAGGGAAATGTTTGCATTGCATCCATATTCATAAATGCACAGAAACATTAGACATAAAAATTTGATACTGTATAGCTCACTGATATCGCAGTGGGTATTCTATTATGCAACTGAGTAATCAGCCTGCTCAAGGATGTTGTTGAAGGTTCAGGAATAGGACCGGCTGTTCAGATCTGACAGGGGGAAAACAGTACAGTGTGTGTGTGTGTGTGTGTGTGTGTGTGTGTGTGTGTGTGTGTGTGTAATTTCAACCATAATGCATCATGATTTAGATTGCCAGTTGACCAGAAAAAAAGTCCAGCCTTGCTGGGGACTTTCCCTCAGTGTCAGTTGCCAAAAAACAAGAAGCGATGCCGTTTCCACTCCTGCTTTGCTTCTTAAGATGTATACCTTAGGTCAGTAGTTCCCAAACTATGGGTTGGGACCCATCAGTGGGTCGTGAGCCAATTTCAGGTAGCCCGCAAAACACCTAGAGCAGCCATATTGAAAATATGGGAAGATGTGATGCTGGAAAGGGGGAGGGCTGTTAGTTCATTTTTCTTATAATAAAGTTGTAAACAGGCTTTTTTCTTTCTGATTGCTATTGGAAAATGACTGAGAAATAACCCAACTGATTGGTGCATTCTCAGGAAGGCAGCAGGCTCTGGCATCACAATGACGGCACTTCTGGCCATGACATCACTTCTGGTGGGTCCCAGCCAGATTGTCATTCTAAAAAGTGGGTCCAGGTGCTAAAATGTTTGAGAATCATTGCCTTAGGTGAATAGATACATTTTGTGCTTACATCTGCCCCAAACCTCTGGATCTATAACAAGCTACTGAGTTCTGCTTCTGTATCTGGCTTCTGGCTTCACTCCCAGAACAGTCCCGACCCAAATATCAGAATTATTGATTTCAGGAGGCAGCAAACTATCCTCCATAATATCTATTGCACTCTTCTGTGGTCAGGGTGCAAAGTATTATCATTTTCATTGAAAACATATTATCTTGTATAATTAGCTCTGTCAGCAGTCAGTGTCAGAGAGTGGTGAGCTCTGTACGCTGGGATGCCAAGACTACCAACTTTAGATGGAGCCTCCAGGAAGGTCAGTGGCCAGCATTGAAAAATATTCCATTAGCACATTCTGTTTCTTCTTAGATTTAAATCCTCTTCCTGCCAGCCACCCAATCCCCCTTTTTAACCCACTTGTCTATTGATCTGTCCTCCTCCTCCCTGTTGACCTTTTTTGGGCTGGTATGGTCAAGCCAAGGGGGTTTGTTCTGGGTGCCTTTCTCAATGACCCCTAACATCTTGGAGCTTGCACTGCCTGGTGAACTCCTTTTTCCATCATTTAATGCCCCCCATGCCCCCCAAAAGGGCTTATTCTTACTATTCCTCTCAGATGTAGATAAGGCTAAAGGACGGTGACATGTCTAAGGCCATTCAGTAATCTTCACGGCTGAGCAGGGACTCTGGTTGGACTCCAAATCCAATTCTCTGCCTACCACATTATACGCTTATCATAAATGAGTACAAAATGTGATAAGGGTCAATTGAGCAGATGACTGGCGTATGAATAGAAGCCTGGGCAGGAAGGAGAATTGATCCTGCGTCCATCACCCACTTTGGTAGCAGTCCATTTGCCCTCTGACTGATTGCCGCTGTGCATAAACCCACCCAGCTGGCAAATCAGAATAAAATGATGGCAGTAGGAAGGCGCTACTCCTCCCTGCATCCCACTCCTCCCTGCATCCAAACTGGGGCTCTCTTTGATTTGCTTGTTTGTTTTTGCCAGAGCTCAGCGTTCCTGCCACGGGGTTTAATTTTCATGAATACGAGCAAGCAGGCCAATTAGGCTCTGGACACTGACCATTAATCATGGAGCCCACTGAGGGATCATCTGCTCACCTAGATGGCCAGGCTGGCCCTGGGTCAATTTGCTGTCATCATTGTGCGAATTCATTTGTTATTGCCAGCGCTTTCTCTGGAATGCACCCTTTTAACCAAACTGGGCAAAAACAAAGGAATTAATAGTACTTTTATTCGGCAGGAGAAAAGCAAAAAAAGTCACATAGAGCAATCTTTTTTCTCCTCTTCCTCCTTTCCATCAGCCAGCCATTGACAACTTGACATGTCAACCCTTTACTACACTTCTGAAGTATGCATCATGCATCTGGCATGATGCTTAGGTAGCAATCGTATTCATACTTCTTTGGGAGAATGCTCCACTGAAATCAGTGGGACATTTCCAAAGACACATACTCAGGATCAGTGTGCATGAATGTGTGTGTGTGTGTGTGTGTGTGTGTGTGTGTGTGTGTGTGTGTGTTGCAAAGCTAGGAACATTGTAAGTGCATCCATTTCTGAGTGTTAGGAAATCTCATCAAATATCCATTCATTCTGGAAGTACACTGGTCACATTTTGACCACCCGGTCCTTTTCCACGTTGAAGATACAAGACAGGCTTTGAAAAAGACTAGCAAGCTGAAATTACAGCCAATGCAACATGCCCATATCACGTTTTTTTTTTATTTGCCATACACATGGATAACAAAAACCCGTATATTTTTTATGAATGTATTTAATATGTGGATATTGGGACTAGATTTAAATTTCTAGATTTAGATTTTTGCTACATTGTACTCAATCTCTCTATTATATGTTTGTTAGTGAACTTTGGTGGTTACATATTATTCTCATTAAAGCAGCCTGGGATTTACCTATCAATATAGATTGCCCTTGCAGTGTACCATCTGAACTAGTTGATCACTTATCCGCCAGTGTGGCTGAACCAGCCCTGGCAACCAACCGCTATCCATGGTCCTAGGGGCTGTCAGAACTACAATTGATATGCAGCCTCACACCCATCTCTTAGAGCAGGGATGGTGATCTGAAGCCACTCTGACTTTTCATGACTCCTTGAGCAGAGGCAGCCAGCCCAAGTTCACGTTCGTGGCAAAGGATGTTGCTTTAGCAGCACCTCTGTTTGCATCAGGAAACCTAAAGTAGCCCCTTAGGATTATGTTTCTCCTTTTCGTTGGTCCCTTGCCTGAGCCACACAGTGATCGTTCATTTCAGAGTTTGGACTGTATGTGGAGCAGGCCCAATTTTTTTTTCTTGTGTACATTATCCCAACTCTGGAGCGGTGTCAATTTAGCTTTCTGTGTCTGGACTGCCACCAGAACGGCTGCTGCAATTACGACCAACATCTCACAATTGCAGCGAAATTCTTTCGTCCTTGGCATGGCTCTGCCTGCTCAGAAATTGATGGTGGGCCCCTAGGGTCCTTCAGGGATATCATTGGCTTCCAATATTGATATAAATACAACTCTCCAGCTGGTATCCCCTTGGCTGGATTGTTTCCCAGTTAAATAGTAAATTGCAGCCCCGATGGTGTAGCCGACATTACAGAACATGCCAAGCTCAGGCAATAAAGAACCTTGAGAGCGCATTTCTCCCTTACAGATCGTCCTGTACTGTAATAGCAAATTGGGTCGAGGGCCAAGAGAGCTTTAAAACCATCTTCTCATCTCTTTCATTCTGGCCCAGAAAAGCAAACTGCTTTGTGGCACAGCTCAGATCAACTCCAGCTGTACCCCTTCTGCAGACGATTAGGTTGGGAGAGAACCAGGAAAACATCCAGCAATCCTCCACCTATCACCTGTCCAGGCAGGGGAGGAATTTGGTCCCCAAAGGTGACAAAAAGCTATTCACTGAAAGGTGCATTTTTTTTACCCTTAAAAAAAGTCTCAAGAACACTTATTGTTCAGTGCACAGCAGAATAGAGTCCGGTTGGAATTGGTGTGTGCAGATCCCTCAATTACAGAAATGATAGGATTTTGACCGTTGGCTGCTGCATTTTATGTGGTGGTTTGTTCTCAGGTTCTGAAAGCCAAGTACAAAATGCTTCTCTATTGCATCTGTTGTGAGAAATGCATATGTGTATACCTCATAATAACAGTGGTAATATGATTCATTCCAAGTGAACAAAATGATTTAGATCCCTTTTCTCACTCATCCTTATCTTACAGTACACCTGTAAGGGAGGTTTACTATTATTCCTATGTTATTTTTATTAATTTTAGTATTTAAAATTAGTCTTTTTTCTCAATGCATGAATCCTGATCATTAATCCTTCCTGATCACATTGCTCACTGTAGTTCAGAATCATTTGATAGGAAACGGATGTTTTAAAGTTAAAGTTATATACAAAAAGCAGTTTTTAAAAAGTAATGTATAGTTAGGAGCCAGAGACAATGAACAAAAAAACTCCAACACCTCCTTCTCTCGCCCCCAAAAAACACCTGCACTGGTTTTGACAAAACCCATTGTTTTAAGTTCAAAGCTTTAACATTGAAAACCCCAAAACTAAACCAGCCCCCAAATACACTATTATTAAAATGCCTAAAAGCCAAACATAAAGAAAGCAGTTAACGGCAACAAAAATTGCAGGGTGAACTTGTCAGGCAGGCCTCATTTCCATGGTTGTACACAAGGGTGCTGAAGGCTACAAGGCTACATTTGGGACCGTGATAGCATTTGAATAGCAGGCAGTCTTGCTTATGGCTTACTCTCTTGTTACCCATAATACCACAGTATCCAAGAAGGAATGTGATGCTGTTCCACTTGTGCCTTCCATTGTGTTTTTAAGTTGTGTTTTCTTGTTGGCTTATTGCATTTTTGAATATTCAAATTCTAAGCCATCTTGGGTACAATTGTAGAGAGATGGATGATGGTTTTTAGACTAATTCAAGTTAAGGTCTAAGCTGTAGATTGGACCTTCTCCAAAATATTTGGAACAGCGTAGGCATCTATGCTTAAGTTTAAACTACCTTGTATGTACTGAATATGGCAGACTGTAGCACATAGCAGGTCTAAGAACTCAGCTAGTTATTTCTAACAATTCATTGGAAAAGTCTAATGCATAAACTTGGTGGGAGGAGGGAGCACAATCTATCTGATTAATTGGATTTCATTTCTGGTCCTTCCGTGTCCAGGATAGCTCAGGCCCTCGAGAGAGTATATGGGTCCAACCACTCACATAAGATTCTGTGGCAAAATATAAAATCCAGTAGATTTCCTCCAGTTCACTCACATGGCCTTTTCATTCTGAAGCCTTCTGGGCATGTTCTTTGAGTAGTTACAGTGCTCGCAAAGTAACATGTTCCAAAGTGACACTCATCATGTTAGTCTAGAGCAGCAAAAATGGACGGCATCTTAAAGACCAACAAGTTAGTCTTCCTGCAGCATCGCAAAGACTAACACATTTGCATCAAGACAAATTTTCATGGATTACAATTCATTTTATCGGATGCACAGACAGTGCTAGCCATTGATATCAATTCAAATAACAACTATAATTAAAAAAAACTGGCACCAGCACAGGTGTGGGTCCACTGGCATAGCTAATGAAAGTGTAGCCTGGTGCAGAAGGCAAAATGATGCCCCAGAAGTGACATCACAACAGGAAGTGACATCACAGTTGTATTTTCATTTTCCTGGTTTTTTTGGCCATAACGTTTGATAGAATGAAATCACACTCCAGTTTGTTTCATTGCATTCTGCATAAAATTTCACATCAAATGATATATAACATGATGGTATTATTCATACATACCAAGGTTTTTACAATTTTGACCACTCCTATCAAGTTCAGCTGGTTGCCCGGTACAATTGCACCCCCCTGTTCTTCTTTAGCTATGCCCCTGACTGGGCCTGAATCATGACTTGGGCTTCTTATCACATTACAGGGCTAATTGACTTAGCAGTGTTATGAGGTCATTATCACTAATGTAAATGGTCTCTGTGTTTCTCTTTCAACAGCATGCGCTGCATGTGCTCCATCCTGCAGTGGAGTGGCAGTCACAGAGGCCTCTTGAAGGGAAGGAACTGTTTATTCCCTTACCTTGGGGCTGCACTGCAGCTGCATCAGCTCTGGAAGGTTTGATAAGATTGGGCCATTAGTCTTTAAGATGCCAGAGGATTCTTTCTTTTTGCTGCTATAGATGGGGGGGGGGAAGAGACCAACACCAAAGAAATAATGAGAATTTCTACTCAAATAGCAATATAAAATGAAATTTAGATCAAAACATGAAAAAAACACCCTCATTTCACGAAATAACACCACTTTTGCTGACTTCTGGTGCAGTTTTGAGGAATCAACAAGTAGTTTTCAGTAAGGGATCAAGAGGATCAGGAACAGGAGGAAGCTTGCTTATTAAACTATGCTTAAACTATGAGCAAACGCCAGCTCTTTCTGCGCAGTGTATGTGGGGAGACTTTAATGGAATGTGGAAGTAGTGGGCAGTAGCTTTTCAATGCTCCAAGCAGAAACCAGTTGTGCTTCATGGCCTGGCTCTATATTCCCACCATGCTGTTAGAGTGGATTCCCGCCTTCCTCATTTCTCAGCAGGGGGAGAGCATTAAGGGAGACATCACATGCATCTCTTTACCAGTGTATTTGCTGGTTCCCCTTGGGCCTTCTATCCTGCGGTGTTATCCGGCAACGAGCTGCCGGAACACTAGGCGGGGCTTACTGTCTGATTGGCTGCCCGTTCGTGACACGTCGCCACCTGTCCGCCCGCCGTGCGGGCACCCTGGCTTCGGAGGGGGTGCCCGCTTGCCTGGGGGGGCACGCTGGGTGCCTAGGCAAGCCACAGAGGGGGGCGCCAACTGGAGGGAGCCCCCGCGGTGGGAGGGCAGGTGGCGACGCGTCACGGACTGCCTGTCAATCAAGCGGTAAGCCCCGCCTAGCGTTCCGACAGCTCGTTACAGAATGACACTACTGCTTCTATCTCCCAGGCGCTGGTTATGAGAGCCATTGACAGCATTTACTTTGATCTAGGGCAGGGGATCAAACTACAGCCTGGGGGCCAAATTCGACCCACCACAAGATTTTATCTGGCTGGCAGGAACTTAAAATATTTGACATTTCTACTTATTCCATATCATTTCTCAGTTTAAGCATGGTATTGGGATAAGACAACTTCGTATCACAACATTGTCTTTTAATTATACCAAACACATAAAATGCAGACCAATATTTGGAGCAATGATGACACTTCCTCAAAGCTCATTTACATAAAGCAAGATTCAGAAATCACTATCTAGGACAGTGGTTCTCAAACATTTTAGAACTGGGACCCACTTTTGAGAACGACAATCTATCCGGGATCCATCGGAAGTAACGCCACAACCAGAAGTACATCATTGTGACACCAGAGCCTGTTGCTTTCCTGAGACTGCACAAATAAGTGGGGTTAGTTCTCAGCCAGTTTCCAATAGTGAAGTGAATCAGAAAAGGAAAAAGGCTATTTACAATCCTGACACACAAGCAAAATAACCACACAGCCCTCCCGCTTTCCAATGTCCCATCTTCCCATATTGTCAATCATGGCTCCCCTAGGAAGAGGCGGATCTACAGGGAGGGCAAAGCTCTAAGTGTTGCAAGAAGCCTTACCCTGTCATGTAAATCCCTCCTCTCCCTTGCTGCTGTAGCCAGTAAGCAATGCCAAGATGTTGCTTTTCCCTGTGAGGATTGGCTAAAACAGTGCAGGAGAGGAGTGATTTCCACTGCAAAGTAAGGCTTCTTGCCAAACTTAGAGCTCTGCCCTCCCTTAGATCTGCCTCTGCCCCTAGGTGCTATGCAACCCACCTGAAATTGGCTTGTGACCCACAATTTGAGAAACATGAATCTTGGAAATATGAAATATCCCCTGCTTCCAGAGCGTCAGGATTTCAGGGTGTTTCAGTCATGTCCTGTTGCTGACTGCTTTCTCAGATCACAGTGTTTCTCTGCAGAACTCTCAGTTGCAATCTTGCCCCCTCCCTCCAAAAAAATAATAATACAACTGTACTGTTTGTAAGATGACTCATTCGAGGATGTACAAGCAATGCATCAGAAGCCCCTCTTCTTGCAGTTCCCTCTGAGTCACCCCTTGAGTGCGTAAACAAATCAAATGCTGGATTCAGGGTGGATAGCCGAAGCTAAACTGAGAGTGCAGATAGGCTCCTAGAAGTCTTGATTAGTCCAATATAGATATTTGCCATTATTAATGCGATCTGAAGGAACGGCCAGATCACAGTGGATGAATGAGGGATGTGTGAGCTTTGGCCAGTGCAAGAGGTTCATGCAACAACAACAACAACAACAACAACAACATATCCATACAACAATGAACAGACGGTGCTGCCCGTGGCCCATCATTGATTTACCTAGCTTAGGTAGTGATGCTGCTGATAGAGGGCAGATCTCCAGGATCCTAAGCAGGGGCTTTTCTCAGCCCTACCTGTTGATGCCAAAGATGGAACAGGGGACCTTTTGTATGCAAACCATGTGCTCTGCCCGTCTGCATAAGCATATGATTTCAGTGGCATTGTCTCCTCATTGCAGATGAGGCCAGAGAGAACAACAGCTTATCTAAGGCAGGCCCACGTTAATCGCCAAGGTGAGATCGGATGCAAGCATTTGTTACAACTCAGGCTCCCAGTCGCTGCTCCACACTAGCTCTCAGTTCATCAGCAGAGCCTTGAAACTAATCTGAAACATTTGAATAGACTGCTGACATTTTTCAGGTTGTTTACATTTCTCCAATTCCACCGTATGGTCTGGAATCCAGAATGCTCCGTCTCCCAAAGCTGACTCAGGGCTGTAGCACTTTTAGCACTTACTGCTTCCTCTTGATCTTTCCAAAGATTCCCAAATGCTCTCATCGTGAGCCAGACGTCTCACACCCAACTGGCTGCTGCTTTACTTTCTCATCTTTGGAGCAGCTGCGCTTTCTTACCCCCGCCCCACACGTCACCCTTTCTGTGGGGCAGCTTGCATCATGTAGAGGCCATCTTCCTGGAGTTCCATGCATTTCCCAGCAACAGAAATCTCAGAGTCCCTTGCTGCTCATCCACACCTTTGGGGCTGCATTTGGTAAACGTAGCTTAGGTCACACAACGAATTCACAGTGTAATCTTGCTTCGGGAATAGTGTCTATTGATGAGAACAGGAAGGTGATTTTGTTGCTTCTTCATTTTCTTCAAAACGGAAGTGCCTCTGAGCTTTCAAAGTATTGTGTGCCCAGGTTGCTGGGATTACTACTGCTGCTGCTGCTGCTGCTGCTGCTGCTGCTGCTACTACTACTACTACTACTACTACCACCACTACTACTACTACTACCATCATCATCATCATCATCATCATCATCATCAGTGTTAACAGTAATAGTAATAGTAAGAACATAAGAAGAGCCTTGCTGGATCAGGCCAAAGGCCCATCTAGTCCAACTTCCTGTATCTCACAGTGGCCCACCAGGTGCCTAAGGGAGCTCAGTAGACAACAAGATGCTTGCATCCTGTTGCCACTCCCTTGCACCTGGCATTCTGAAGTAGCCTACTATTAATGTAAGGAAGTTGCACCACCCATCATGGCCTATAGCCCACGATGGACTTTTCCTCCAGAAATCTATCCAGTCCCCTTTTAAAGGCATCTAGGCCAGATGCCATAACCACCTCCTGTGGCAAGGAGTTCCATAGCTTAATTACCCACTGGGTAAATTTTTTTCTCTTATCTGTTCTAACTCTCCCAACACTTAATTTCAGTGGATGTCCCCTGATTCTGGTATTGTGAGAGAGGGAAAAGAACATCCCTCTATCGACTCTATCCCTCCCGTGCATGATTTTGTATGTCTCAGTCATGTCCCCTCTCAGGTGCCTTTTTTCCAGACTGAAGAGCCCCAAACATTGCAGTCTTTCTTCATAAGAGAGGTGCCCCAGCCCCGTAATCATTTTTGTCGCTCTCTTCTGCACCTTTTCCAGTGCCACAATGTCCTTTTTGAGATGTGGTGATCAGAACTCTAGATGTGGCAGTACTCTAGATATGACCTTACCATCGATTTGCGCAATGGCATGATATTGGCTGTTTTATTTTTAACCCCTTTTTTAATTACCCCAAGCATGGAATTGGCCTTCTTAATTGCTGCTTCACACTGGGTCGACACCTTCATCGAGTTGTCCACCAACACCCCAAGATCTCTCTGTCACAGACAACTCAGAACTCATTAGCCTATATGTGAAGTTTTGATTATTTGCCCCAACGTGCATCACTTTAGTGAAACGCATCTGCCATTTTGCTGCCCATTCCCCCAATTTGGAGAGGTCCTTCTGGAGCTCTTCACAATCCCTTCTGGTT
The DNA here is from genome assembly GCA_029204185.1 of Lerista edwardsae. NCBI lineage: Eukaryota > Metazoa > Chordata > Lepidosauria > Squamata > Scincidae > Lerista > Lerista edwardsae. The sequence goes on along the minus strand of JAJKFI010000065.1, from coordinate 8,524,377 downwards.
TTCACCACCTGGAAAAGTTTTGTGTCATCTGCAAACCTGGCCCCCTCACTACTTATGCCTGTTTCCAAGTCATTTATGAACAAGTTGAAAAGCACCAGCCCCAAGACAGATCCTTGGGGCACTCTGCTTTTCAACTCTCTCCATCGTGAAAATTGCCCGTTGACCCCCACTTTCTGTTTCCTGGCCCTCAACCAATTCTGAATCCATAAGAGGACCTGCCCTCTTATTCCCTGACTGTGAAGTTTCCTCAGCAGCCTTTGGTGAGGAACGGTGTTCCTTGTGCCAGCCAAACTTAGCTGGCCTAACTGTGCTGGCCTAACTCCATGTTTTGATTGAGCCCTTAAACCCTTCCATGTTGAGCTGTGCCTGCCAAAATTCCCTCTTCTATACAATGAAGATATAGGCATTCCTTTGTCCATTGTACCTGGTCACCCCATGTATGCAGCCATTTTTGTAAGTAAAGAGAAGGACCGTGGGCTTCAAATCACCTGTCCCTCCCTAGTTAGTGTGTTGTAAGTTCCAAGAGGCAGAGAGATGTGATCTGGCAGCATTTTTCAGGGGTGATCAAGGAAGGTAAATTGGAAAAAGAGCTGCAGTCTCGATGGGGGCAGCAAAGAGATGGGGGGCTTGTCTGTTTGCTGCTCCTTCAAGGATGCTGCTTTACTGAATCATTTCAGGTGGCCTCATTGTTTGGGCCATCCCTACGAGGCTCACATGTCACCAGATATGGGGTTGCAAAATTTAGCACACCTCCTATGGTGCCAAGAAGTCTTGGGCTGCCTTGTCAATGAAGCTAACTCTCAAGTAAGTGTAGGTAGGATTGTAACCTTCAAACCCCATCCTAATTATCAGGAGAGAAGTTCCACTGAGTTCAGTGGGAGTCATGTCCTAGCCTTGAAGAATGCAGGCTCATTCTTCTGGTAAGTTATTTCTGAAGTCTGTCTGTTGATTTCAAGGCAAGCTGCAAGATTTGTTCCAATTATTTATTTACAGATTCACTTAGTTCCACATATAATGTCCTCACTGATGAAGGGGCTGGGTGCAGTCGTGGCCTTACAATTGCAAAAGGGAGAACTCTGGTTCATCTTTTGGATGATGGCTTCTGTCCAAGCTGTTACTGAAACAGTAATGGTTCAGGAGAGTGAAAATAATGATACAAATGCAGCTCTAAATCGTACTAAATTGCATCTCCTCAAGTGCCTTAAATTAAAATGACTGCTGGAAAAGAGAGAGAAATGATTAGTATAGTTTTCCATTTTTATAGCGGCATTGTCTATAACTCCATCTTCCGCAAAAGCCATTTCTCCAGCAGGACCACACGGAGCCAAGACTGAAAATGACTCCTCTATTTCTTCAGTTGAAAAGGGAACATGGGATTAAAGTGGCGATGTGGGAAATCCAAAGCAGATTAGCACAAATTAGGACAAAATTTCAATCCCGTACCAGCGCAAATCGAATTTCTAAAATGTTTTATTTTCTAATGTAAAATGAGAGTAGAGTAGAACCCCAACTCAGAGATGATGAGTCCCTGCATCACCTCTTTCTCTGTAATATCTCACCCAACAAAAAGCCCAATATTATCTCCTAACATTGGTGACAATGCAGCCACTCTAAGAGGTGTTCGCAGCATCCAATGGTGGTGGTGGGCAAGACAATCAGGAGGCCCAGGAGAGATAAGGAAAAATATTTTTCCCTTATCTATTCATAGCCCTCCTGATGGCTTATGGGTCTTTTTCAGTTATACACCAGCTATATAGCTGGCGTAAGTCATGAAACCAAAGGGAGAAACCAATTGAAAAAGAGGGGGGGAATGGTCCTGGAGCTGCTGGAATCTAACCATTCCCCCCTACCCTGATCTCCTCCTCTTTCCTCATGACTTCCTCCACTGCCAACTTACCAGCACTGGTGGAGCCTCCAGGAACTGCTGCTGCACACTCCATGCAACTCCCCATTTGTGGCACAGCCTGGAAGTTTTGCAGCGACCTCCCAGCTTTCACACCACACAAAGAGCCTTGCGATGCCAAAACACAAGTTTTGGCAATTCAAGGCCCAGGTAGGATTTGTCTGAGAATATATGATATGGTGGATACATAAAGCCTCCTTATACCGAGACCACCTAACAGTCCGTCTATGCTGCCCTGCTGCATGCAAAGAGCAACCAATCCAGTTTAGCCAGGGCAGGGGCTCTTAAGGTGAAACACTGACACAAGTGTTTCAAGGATTTTATAGTAACTACTAGAGAATACTGAGTAAACAGAGGTGAAGTGCATGTCTGCTGTTTTTGGCAGCTTCTGTCATATCTGGTTCTGGGTGAGGGCACAGAGACCATAAGGAGCAGTGGATCATGAATTCTATGCACAAGTAAAGCTGCATAAGAACATTACCATGATGAAACAAGATCATTTGTCTCAAGCTGCAAGCATTGCTTCTCAGGTTGCAGGGCTGGCATAGCCCCGAGATGTCGACACTTCTCACTGAGGGATACAACCAGTGGTGGAATCTACCTGCGCTAACAACCGGAACACAGGAGATAGCTAACGGGACGCACGGTTGATTGGCAGTTCCTCCGCGCGTCCTTGCTTCCTCCGCGGTCCACTGCCTGCTTGGCTGAAACCTCCGGCTGCAGGCGTGCAGGGCGCAGGCACGGCCAGCCCCATTCACGTATTGCAGGGCGCGCGGCAGCGACGACTGCAGTGGGCGGAGCCAGCCCTACACGGAACACCCGGAACAGTGTTCCGGAATGTCCTGGCTACATGACATCACTGGATACAACTGAGTGATGTCTGGGGCAGGATTTTCTCTGCGGTGCCTACGGTGTTATGAACAGGCTTTCCAAGAGGAACGCCTCATCCCTTCTCATTGCTTCACTTTATGTCCTCTGTATGGATCCCGGTGTTTTAATTTGGAACCTTTTCCTGGGATAGCGCCACTGCTTCTGATTTCTTCTCTCATTTGTTTGTTTAGACTGTTGTATTAAAGCTCTTGATGACTTGGTCATAACTTTCTTGTGAACCTCAGTTTGGCTAACCAGGGGTATAGATAAATATAAGTCAGGTGTGGTCAATTTGTTTACAGACTCAATTTAAATGCTAGAGTATTAGCATTGCTAGAGCCAGATTGCTGGGGGCCCTGAGCAAAGCTCTGCATTGGGTGTCGCATGCACCCCCATGCCTGCATCCTGTTGGTAAATTGACTATTACCTGTGCCACCTGTGCTGAGAGTTCAGGAGCCAACCTGGCCAGATAAGCCCTCTGATAAATGTAAGCCTTTGGCCAGTGTCTTACCTCGCCAATCCCTGACATGAACCCTGGGTTTTAACCTTTAGAGCCTGTTGTGGTCTGAACCATATTGCCTAAAGGACTGCCTTGATTCTAATAAACTATTTGCCCAAGGCTTGCTCTCTGACCTGCCTTTAACACAAATGTATTTGACTGGAATGGGCTTTGTTTGATAGTGATGATGATGCCATATCTTTGGATTTCCTTCCTGGGGAAGTTCATCCTGCCCTTTCTGTTTTGGAACACACTGTAAAAAGCATTACGTACTGCAAGGTTTATATTATAACAAACTAGTTTCTCCATTCGCTCTGCTCCATCCATCGTTTTGTCTTTAGCTTAATGTTGTTTTAGGGAACAGTCCTAACCTGGAGTTAGGCCAGCAAAGTTTGGCTGGCACAAGGGACTTCGTAACGTATGTTTGGACCACTCTCGGAATCAGAGAGGCTAGCACACAGACGTGTGCCATCCTCCCTGACTCCGAGAGTGGTCCAAACATACTTTACAGTATTGATTGAGCTCTTAGTCTGCATTGCATGTCCTATGACTTTATGTATATTACAGATTTTTATTTTATTTCACTAGCCACATTGCATCCTCAAAGTTGGAATCTCAGTCTTTAAAATGAAAAATAGAAACATGGGAAAAAATGCAGAATGGAAAAGAAAAGAAAGGTGGTCTCGCGCTAATGATATAGTGGTTTTCTTCCCAGAGTTGCCTTCTGAATTTTGTGCTTTTATCAGGCTGATGACAGACAGAAAGTTAACAGGCATAGAGGTGCAGCACTAATTGAACTTCTGCCTATTAAAGGCATATAAAATATGGCAATCCCTATTGATACACAAGACCTAACAAAACTTAGGCGTCATCTTCCTCCCAGCCAAACCTCCATAGTCCCTTTCTTCATCATCCATCACCAGAGCTGGAGCTTTGGCGACATAACTTGCAGGTCTCATCTAGGCTTTATTAACCTTAACTCTTGTTGATTTCAGTGGGCATTCATCCAGAAATTGATTGCTGGATCAATGAGTCCTGGGCTTATGAATATAGTTCCATTAAAAATGAAGCCTTTTCAGAGAATGGAAGTATAGCTGTAGCTAAAGCATGAGCACAGATGTGGAATGGAAAGCCTCCAGGAGTGGCAGGGGTGCCGGTGAGCTTGTGGGCAGGGTCCTAGCCCAATGGAAATAGGGCATAGCCCAATGGGAAGCAGAAGGGAAAGTCCTGATCCCAGCATGCCCTGATTCCAGCCTGTTCAGTAGATGTGGCAATCAGAACAAAATTGCAGGCATTGCCTCTTCTGGCCCTGCTGTCATGGTTGCTTGCTGGTGGTAGTGGGATTAGATGACGAGGTAGGTCATCCCTGCTCTGATCTCTCTTTAGAATTGGAGCACAAGATGAAGCAGCCTTTTGGGCATGCCTTCCCTGAACATAAGGACAATTGAATTTATTTTTTTCAGCCATGATTGGAACACATATGAAATATGAGCACACACTTTAGTGGACTTTGTGGGTGGGTGCCAGACCCAACTTTCCCATAATTCTTTTCCTTGGTCTAGCTTCCTTCATCATCACTTCTATTTGTTCTCTCATCTGCAAACTCCCCACAGGCCCATCCTTCTTTCCTTTCTTCTTCTCCCTCCTTTCTTCTCATCAGCTATATGTCATCCCTGTGGCTTTGTTAGTGAGATGTCCATAGTTAGGTGGGAACAGAGATTGAAATACAGCCCAGAGATGGGAGGAAACTTGAGTGATGAGAAAGAATGTTCTTGTTTTGGGTTTGGCCCCAAACCCTAGCAAATAAGTCCAGCATTGCCGCTTAGTTGTGTTTCCAGATACAACTTCTTGATGGTGGTGGTTGCTCACCTCTGGATACTTACCTTCTTATTCTTTTTTCCTTGGGGGGTCTGTTAAGATTTCCTTAATCATATTCTTGTTGGTTGCTGGGAATGAAGATAGGTCTAAAATGAGGGTATGGATTAGTGCGGTGGTTCCCCAACTTACCTGGGTCACGATTCTCCCACAGCCTCTTCTTCCTGGCTCAGCTAGATGCTGTCATCTTGCAAAATCTCATAAGACCCAAGTTGGCAGCACCCAAATCTCTTGAGATTTTGTGAGATCCAAGATGGTAGGGCCCAGGTGATGCACACTTAGCTATCTCCTGGATTTGCATCATGGCTGTTGATGTCACAGAGGAACTGACAGCTCCATATTCAGTTCCTAGGTGGAAAGAGTATTTGGAAGGGCTGCCTTCCAGGTGCAAGGGTGCAGGTTCCCCCAAGTACCCTCATTTCCATTTTTATTAGGAAAAAATAATAATAAAATACATCTGGTTTACCAAAAACAAATTCATCATCCCAAATAAATGTTTAACCACCTCATGAAAGCAAGGGAAACAAAGAAATAATTTCTGGAAGTATGTCAAACAGTGACATCCAGATTAAGATCTTGTGTGGGTTTTTTTTTCTGGGAAAAACATTAAGCATGGCTATTAAATATGAGCATAATCATCATGCTCCACCATTTTCCTACACCTAAACTGATGGTAAATAAGCCTAGTCTCTCTGATTTCAGATAAATTCTCTTCTGCCAGCCCTGGCAAAATGGATAAGGAGGACTAGGCAGACAGACAGGCACAAAGAGACATGGGAAATCCCGATATAACAAACACGTATTTTTGAAAACACAACAAATCCTATTCATATCTATTTAAGAAAGTCTAAGTTAAATGGTACTTACTCCCTGGTAAGTGTGTATATGATTGCACTTACCTGGGAGTAAACTCTATTGAACATAGTGGAACTTATTTCTGAGTAAAAGGATTGCACTGGCAGTTTAATTAAACTTGCCTCCCTGTCTCTTATAATCTATGAATGGCAACCTCAACACATGCATTACAAACAGTGATGTCATCTGGTAATAAAGAACGGGAATGCTGGGCGGGACTTTCGCGTGATTGGCAGCCCGTCTGTTCCGTTCCGCGGCTGCCCTGGGTTGGTGCGCCCCACCTCTGCTCGCCCAGGCACCTGGCGTGCCTTCCCGCCCCCCCCCCCCCCGTGAGCAGGCGCCCTGCTGAGGCCAGGTCAGCCACGGAACGGAACAGATGGGCAGCCAATCAGGCGTAAGTCCTGCCCAGCGTTCCCGTTCTTCATTCCCAGATGACATCACTGATTACAAAACTTGTACTAGAGCAGTGGGAAATGCTTAACTTGATTCTGCTGAGGTGTCAACCCCTCCCCCAACAAAAGATAAATATTTTTTTAAAATTCATTTCTTTAAACTAAAACTACAGTCCAATCGTGTGTGGTGCTTCATATTATATAAAGAAACACCAAATAATTACAAAAATGAAAAATGAGTAAAGCAAATTCAGTGTTTGTCAGGCGTTGGTGAATCGTGGTGTCACTTGGTGTGTCACACCAAACATTGTGGCATGTCACCTTTGACGTGTGCTTCATAGGTTCGCCATCACTGTACTAGAGAAACTGGACCTGTTCTCATATAGGACATAAAACACAGCCACATTTAAGATAACTCAGACAACATTCTTTTTCTTTTCTTGAAAAAAACCTTGGGAAAAAGCTTGGGGAAAACCCTGGGTGTTTTCCGTATTTTTTGGGAAAAAACAGAAATTTTCGGAAAAATTGAAAAAATGCTACTTTAGTACTTTTTTTTTTCCTTTTCCAGATTGAAAGTCATTCTGTTACTTTAGGAACATAAAATATGACTATGAACAATTTGACTTGGCATAAAATTATCATAACTAGCATATTAAAAATATAGTGTATCCAAACAATTTTTACAAACAGAATTTACCTTTTTGTATTTATTTGTAATTGTAACAAATGGAGCAACAATCTCCTGAATAATAAAAGCATAGAAAAAAGAAGGAGGCTCTCTTATTCACATTTGTGCATCAGGCATAGGTTGCTCCAAAGTAGACTTCTTTTCCAACTTCATGATTAATCGCCATGTAATGTGTGAAGTGGCTCTCAAAATCATGTTGCAAAAATAATTCATGCTCTCTAAGTTTCAAATATTACAGATGGCCACCGATGTGAAATAAGTGAAGTGGGTTCTTTTTCTCCTCAAGCAGAAAAGATTTGTTATTAATATGACATGTTAACATTTGAAGATGAAGTGCTTCCGTTTCGTGAGAGGGGGGGGAATTAGAAAGGGGGACCCCACATCTCTTTTTAATTGTAGCAGGTCATCAGTCTGATGGGGCTAATTATTTCATTAAACCTAAAGCACAAACTACAGTACGTTGGCACAGAACAGACCATCTGCGTGACAGAAACAAAAGAAAGCTATGACATGCTAAAACAGCTAATTCATTTTCATTTTTCCCCCTGGGTTTGAATTGTGAGTCCGTAAGCCTCACAATTTCTTTCTTTTCAATGCTTTCTTTTCAATGACAGATCCAGCTCGTAAAAATCACTGGGAGCATTTCCAGTTGGAAATAGTAATATTATCAGGCACAGCGCAATGGACAAGAACTGCATATTCTGCTGCAGTTTAGAAAGCTCCATACTGGGACATCGTGAAAATCATGGGATCAGAATAGCTTCTGGACAAACAAGGGAATATTTTTCTTATGTGAGAACTTCTCTTTTGCAGGAAGAAGGGGTGAAAGTGCTAGAAAAAATGTGCTACTGGGAGCAAAAAGGATTTTATCCTGCCTAGCTACTGTGAGGGGGTTCTGTACCTCTGATAGAAAAGGCTGAAGTTTTTAATCAAGTTTGGCTTTTCCCTCAACATTGCTGTGAGTCACAGGAGAAGTCCTACTTGATGGGACTTAATTTGGCTGGCAAACTGTCTTTGGCTTGGCAGAGCACAAGTTCAACACACAATGAAAAGAAAGCCAGAGAGTGGGGTGACCGCGGGGGGCAGCAGGGGGGAGAGCACTGCAGAATGGAAGGAAAAGGAGGGGAGCTGTCCAAATGCTGAAAACATTCTTGTATTTTTGGATACTGTAATGAAGTCAAACAATTTAAGTGTTTTGAGCAAAGGACCTCTTCTTCAGATGCTGACTCAACATTTAAAAAACACACACATAAGGAATGGACTGGAGATGCTGACCTTGACTTGCGGGTCATTTATGAGTCTCTGTCCCCATGACCAGACTCATCCACAAGTCATAGCATGTGCCCATGGTAACACAGCCACCAGAAATTCCCATGTTATTTTGACTCAGAGCGCAATTCTAAACTGGAGTTACATCTTGCTTCATAATAAGATTTGTACTTGGGGGTGCAATCCTATGCTGAGTTAGGCCGGCATAAGCTAAACCAGCAAAATTTGGCCAGCACAAGGGACACCGTAAAGTATGTTTGGACTGCTCTTGGAGTCAGAGAGGCCAGCCCACAGACGTGAGCCAACCTCCTTGACTCTGAGAATAGTCCAAACATGCTTTATGGTGGGTGGCCCTTGTGCTGGCCAAACTTTGCTGGCTTAGTTTATGCCGGCCTAACTCAGCATAGGATTGCACCCCCAAGTACCAGTCTTATTGTGAAGCAAGCTATGGTGCAGGTCAGGATAGGCTCAACAGAAAAAAGGGGAGGTGCTAGTGGGGGTATGTCAGAGATGTTGTTTTACATTCGCCTGATTCACACCTGGACTCATGAAAAGGACCATCAGGAACGTGTCCAAGCTCAACAAGATGAGAAGGGACGGGACAGACAGTGTGAGGGGACAGAAGTGGCAAGCAGGAGGGTTGCATGCAGCAACTGGAAGGTTTACAATTTCACCTCTGCTCAGAAGTAGTCCCATTGCAGCTGGTCATTCAATGAGCTAACAGATAATGATGGAGGTTAGGATGACTCTCTTGCACGTTGATGCTCCTGAGCCATGATGCTGGATAGCGTTCCTCTTCTATCAAGAGGAACTGTCTCCTGACTTGCCTGCCTCCTTTTTCTCCCTCCTTGGGCTTCTCCAGCCACTTGATCCAGCCACTTGATTTCTCCCTCCTTGGGCTTCTCCAGCCACTTGATGCCCTTCCCCCTTCCCTGGGGTTCCTCCTTATCTTCTTGCCCACTTCATGCATGATGCAGCTACCCCAAATAAAAAATGTAACCCTTCCTCCTCCCCTCAACCAAGTGCCTGTATCCAACTGGAACTAGCCTACCCTGCTGTTCATGCCGGTCTGAATGCTGTCTTCTGGATTGCTTCACAAGGAATTTCACATAACAGAAAAAATGTAAGCAGGCCACACCCAGATTAGTGGGTACAATACGCATGTCTTTGTGACTCAAAGATTCATGATTTCATGAGTCATGAGATTCATGATTTCAGATTCATGACTCATTTCTGAGTCAGTGGACCCGAGTCTTGAGTCACACCCAAGTCATTGACATGCGTGACTTGAGTGTATGCAAGTCAGTCAAAAAGTGTGTTTTTTGTGACTCTGACTTAAGTCACGTGACTATTCAAATTCTCGTAATTCATTAAATAAAACTAATTTTTATTTAGTTTTAAACAGTTACTAAAAACAGTTACTAAAAGACATTAAAGTGTTCAGCACTTTGGCGTCTCTGCCTTCTTGTCCTTCCTGGCTTGCAATTCCTCAGATCTGTTCTAGTGCGCGTATGTGCTCAGTGTGCAATAGAGCTTTGTCCATGACTGTTATCTCCCAAACGCATCACAGGCTCATGGGACCTGCGAAGAAATGGAGGCCCTGGAAAACACCAGCAAGACTGATGGACACTTTTGTCAAGGAGAACCAGGACAGGATGCTGTGGGAAGGGAAGTCACTTCAGAGGAGCAAAGGAGACTGCGGTAAATTGCTGAGTTCTCAGTTGTATGGACATTTTGGCACGTGGCTGTGAGATGGGAAAGACTGGGCACAGCATTGCATGGCTGACATGAGAAATTGTTTGCTCTGTCACAGGAGTGCATAACTTGTGACCCATGGAGCCAATACAGAGGGAAACTGCTAACCATATATTAAAGTCTGCCTTGTGTGTTGACAGCCTCTCTGTAGGTGCTGACAGGCAGGGGGAAAAACCGGAATGTTTATGAAGCATCTGACAGGCCGCTGTACAAATCAGGTGGGCCTCATTTGGCGTGGCGCATCACAGCTTGAAGAGGCCTCCTCCAGCAGCTCCCATGCAGTCAGTGGGCACTAGGGAAAAATGTCCCTCATCGACGAAAAGAATAAAGCCAACAAGATAGGACTATTGTCTTCATCCACCAGAGACAGTGCAGGGTCAGGAGAGGGAAGATCTGCTAAGCAGGAATATCCAGTGCAAGTACTTTTGGAAGGCCTCAAGAATAGATGGAAGGGCTCATTTCCATTTGATTTGTGATGGAGCATTAAATCTTACAGTACATGTTATTCTTATCCAGTTTGGGATGAACACCTGGGTGGTAAACTCCTCTGAAAATGAATAGCCACCAGTTGCCCCTGAGTGTCTGTGTCCACATTGAGGTTGGAGCTAATTCAGGGCCAAATCCTATCCAATTTTGCAGCCCTGATGTAACACTCCAAATGGGGCATGCGCTGCATTCTGTGGTAGAGAGAGAATCGGGGAGACCTTCTCAAAATAAGGGAACGTTTGTTCACCTCCCTTGGAGCTGCATTACAGCTACATCAGCACCAGAAATCTGGATAGGATTGGGCCCTCAGAATGGGTAAAAAAATCAAAGCAATGATTCCTGACTTGTGAACTCTTTAGAACGATGCAGGGCTTAAGCTTGCTCAGTCAAATAAAAACAGACCAGGCACAAACAAGCTGTTCATGTAAGAATTGGCTGCCGCAACTCTCACTGAGAACATGTTCGCCATTGTGAGGGGTTGGCACCACTTAGGGCAACCACTGGGCTCACTTTGAGGCTAAGACTTTCCCCATCGGCCCCCTACTCCTGCTGTCACTGCGGCCAGCATAGCAAAAGCCCAGCCTCTGTTTCACACACTTGCATGTGTGGACAAGTGGGTGGACAGATGGAGCACTCCAAGGAAGGAGGGGGTAGGAGAAGGGGGGATTGACTGCATGAGTGAGTTAGGGTCTTAACTGAGCCATCATTTCTGTTGTTTGCCAAGTCATTTCCTGGTTCTTGAGTAAATCAGGGCTGGATTGCTTAGAATGGTTAAAAAAAATTAATACAGTACGTCCTCTGTGTCTAGGAGCCTGGCTCCAGTTTAGACGGCCTTGACAAGAGAATTAGATCATTTACTGGTATTTCCTGTGTCTGCATGATGATAAGCCCGACTGGCTTCCATTATGTCTGTTCAGCTAATGTCCTCCTGCTCTTAGTAATACCACACTTCCATTATCAAAAGTAGACAGGGCCACACAGAGAGAGATGCTGCAGAAGGGATGTCTCTCTCTATGGCAAAACAAGAAACACGGCAGGGTGCATTGTGAAGGCTACATCTGTTCACAGATGCCAGTACGTGCATTCAAAGTAATTGTCATATTTTCAAGGGATTATTGTTTACATTTAACATGGCTGTTTTGTGTGATTCATATTACCTGCCACAGTAAATATAGCCGCAAATTCCCAAAATAGCCGGCTGGAGGCAAGAATGCCTTCGTAGCATCTTGAGTGAAAGTGGTCTTAATGATAAAGAGGTGAGAATCATCCAGAGACCAAGAAGACAAAACAATCTAAAAGGAATATCTGATCTAAGCAACTTTGATTCAGCACCTTTCATTTTATGCAGCTGACTGTATACTAAGACTTTTGATTTTTATTTATACCTCCCAGTTCACTTTGAAGAGGAGGTCCAGCACTCTGGGCATCTCGGTAGGACTTTAGATGGTGTGTGTGTGTGGGGGGGAGAAATAGCTGTCAAAATTGCATTTACTCAATTCTCACAAATCACTTTTCAAAAGATGACTCCCTCCTTCACCCTTCTTGCTCATTCAGCCCAGTTCCCTTAAGCAATCGTTTGTGAACTCAGATTGATGTGGGGGTGGGCGAGGCGAGGTGCAACTTGCACAGTGAGCCACAAGAATACATATTTGCTCTCTCTCTCTCTCTCTCTCTCTCTCTCTCTCTCTCTCTCTCTCTCTCTCTCTCTCTCTCTCTCT
>JAJKFI010000065.1:8499150-8512057 GCA_029204185.1 Lerista edwardsae | reverse complement strand
TCTCTCTCTCTCTCTCTCTCTCTCTCTCTCTCTCTCTCTCTCTCTCTGTTCCTCTTGGACAGCTCACATGGCCTCTCCCGTATTGTACTGAGTGAACCCGGAGGATTTCAGAACCAGAAGAAGCCAAATTCAAATTATGCTTTCCAAACCCCATCAGAAGAGAAATGGACAGTTCCGCAAAATGCATGAAAAAAGAGGTATAGGAAGGAAAAAGAGAAGATAACCTTGAAAATTGATGCTTTTAAATATCTCTAGTATCACTGTGTGGCTGACAGCTCAAACGTAATATTTCTTCCCCTAAATAATTTTTGACGATTTAACTTCAAATCAGCTCTGGCTGCAAACACATTGACATACAGAAGGATTATAAAATCATCATGGTAATCATGTTAAATGATGCGCTGGAGGGGCGGGTGGATGATGACCTAGCAATAGTATCTTAGAACGTTTTGCTTGCAGGCCACAAAATAGCAATTAAATAAATTACTTGAAGATGTTTGCTACTCTGATTTTATATGAGTGAGCTTGACAGATCAGAGATCTCCAACCTTTTTCATCTCATGACACACTGGCAAGGTGCTAAAATTGTGAAGGCACACCATCAGCTTTTTGGCAATTGACAAGGCACTCCATGCTGCTGAAGGGGGGCTCACCTCCCCAATGGCCCTACTAATAAATGACCCCCAAATTCCCACAGCACACCTGTAGACCATTCGCGGTACAGCAATGTGCTACTGTGCAGTGGTTGAAAATGGCTGTCCTGAATACTTTCTGAGTGCAGGCTTCAGGTCACTCTGAGACAACTTTAAGATTTTTGCCGTTTTTCAAGGTGCCTTATTCACAAGAGAACTTTTCTGTATTATTTTAACTTGCTGTTTTCAGTTTAACTTACAGCCCAATCCTTCCTAACTTCCTGCACGGTGATATAACAGTGTCAGTATGGCTTCTGTTGCATCCCATAGGAGAATTTTGGTTGCTGGTGTTCTCCTTGGAGTAAGGGAACATTCAACTGTGCTAGCTCAATTGGTTAATCCATAAAAAAGGATCAGGCTTAGGAAGAAGATTGGGATTCGGCATGCACTGCCACCACCTATCCTGCCCTCCTCCCAGGCCTGTTCACCCTTGTCCTGTCCCCCATCACCCCACCATTCCACACACCCCTGACTCACTCAACCACCTCCCCACTATCTTTCAGCTCTCCATGCTGTCTTCCCTCTGCCAGTAGACATTTGGCACACAGCTGCTCACCCTTTGCTGCCACTGGCCTAGCTGTGTTTGCGACAACCGTAAAGAAGGTTATGCTGGTAGAACACGTGTTCTGCCCGAGTAATCCTTTGATAGGATTGGGCCATAACTCACAGCTGAAAATATGGTTATTTCTTGGATATTTTACAGTTCCTGTTCTGTCACCATGCAAGCATCCATGCAAAAGGAAAGTGCTTTGTTGCGCTGAGAGAAAAAGGAGGGAAGGTATCTCAAAGTAGAGAAACTGAGAGGCAGTAACTGAAGGGGGGTGTCACACCCAACTATTTCATTTCACTAGAGGCTGTTCTTTGCTTGCTTTACATCGTATACATTTATTCTGAAAGTTTGTCCCACACTCATGTAGAAGCTACCCAAGTGTATGTTCTTTCGGTTGAAGATATGCTAAAAACAAAAATGGCCCTAGACTATGTTCTCAAGGGTGTGGCATGACCCTCACTAGCAGGAATGTGTGAACGGCCAAGCTTGTGTTCCGTTGACCTCCTCCCCTGTGGATAACACAAGGGCTTAGCACTTAGCACTTAAGAACATGCCAGAGTGGGGAGCACAGGACCAAAAACTCTCCATGCTCGCTGCATTTATCACTGCAGATGAACATGAATGTGCGGAGGGTAGGGCTGAGCTAAAAGCTGGGGTAGTGCAGCACAAACCTGGGAGCTCTCCACTCATTCTTATGCACAGGTTTGGACATGAGGGGAAGGCCTCAAAACATTTTTGTTACGACTTTAACGTGATGGTTTTCAACTGCTCATCTTGTAGTCCCCTTTTTCTCTCTGTGACTTAGGCCACATGTTCTCTTCCACTTCAACTTACAGGCCTCTCTGAAAACTCACTCTGGCAGTCCTCTTACACCCCCCTTCAGTTCCTGCCTCTCCGTTTCTCTACTTTGAGATACCTTCCCTCCTTTTTCTCTCAGCACAACACAGCACTTTCTCTCACTAAACATCTACAAGACTTCCTTCACCCTATCTCTGTTTGCCTTCAATTTTTCTGTTTCCACAGATCAATCTGCCACCTTCTTTCAATCTCCACCCCATCCCTTTTCTTCCCTCTGTCTGTCTTTGCCTCTTCAGTCCTCCTTCTTGGGTTACTTTTGCCATGGAGCTCATGACAAAATCATACAAGGTGAGCCATTCTGCACTTCTTAAGCTAGAGGTGGTATTCCGGGTTGGCCAAAGACCCACTCAGCTGGCCTGATCTGGTGATGATGGCATTAGGGGGTGGGCAGGGTGTCATGAGGGGCCCCATCAACCTGGTATGGGTTGAGAGTGGAGAAGAACAATCAGATGATTGTAGTGTGACAGACCTACTTCCATTCCCACTTCTGAGGAACTTGGGCAGGCCTTTGGTGTTCCTCCAAAGATGTAGACAAGGGCTGCAATCAATGGGTATTTGGAATCCCCCCAGGAGTAGCAGGTAGACTGGGATGAGGCCCTAGTTAGCTAGGGTAATGTCAGAAGTTGAGCAGGTGTGGCACTAGCCAGTGGCCTACCCTCCTCAAAGGATCCACTCAGTACTGACCACTCAGAACTTATGGCAGGAGTAGTATCAGTGGTGTCATTCAAATGATTTAGGAACAGAAACTCACTTTTGATTGGCACTTGTCGGGAACCCGGAACCAGCCACGGAGCCCGTTAGGATCCAGAACGCCCATTCTGGTCCATTCCCCCTGAATGACATCACTGAGTAGTATCCATAGCAGCACCAGGAGTGGGCAGGGGAGTCATGGGCAGTCCTTTGACCAGGGCCCCCAGCAACCTGGTGCCAACCCTGCCAGACAGCTTGCAAGCCTCATATTTGTGCAGGTTGGTTCCAAGCAGAGCAGTGATCATCAGTAATACTAGCAAGCACCAGAGAATCAGAACAAAGCTGCTCAAAACTTAGATAACATCTCACCGGGGGGAGAAAACTGATTGTGTGCGATTCTGTATTCCAATCATGTACAGAAACAATTATAAAAGAGAAGGGTATTGCAAATTTCATCCCTATTTCACAGCCCTTGATATGAATCTGAAAACAATTTTTTGATTTATTAGTGCCATCCATGCCACTTCTCAGACAAAGAAATTGGACAGAAAATGAATGTTGCATCCTGTGCTCCAAGCAATGTTCCAAAAGCCTTTGGGTGTTTTTAATATCATGCTTCTCAATGTTAGTCTTTCAAGATCACTGAACGCGCATTAAATCTAGAGATAAAATATGTTACGTGGTATTAAAGAGGTGGTTGAACGTGGAAGCCTGCCATAACATTGCATAGAGAATCTTGTTTTTAACAGTGGAATATTGTAACATTTTTTTTTTGGCCATTTGTAACCATTTTTAAGGGGGAGACAATATGAGTGTGTAAAATGTTTGAAGGGTGTTTAATGCAGTCTGCTGATATGTGTAGTTGGGTTTTCCCCAGGCTTCTATATGAATCACAACTCACCAAGCCAAAGACAGCCTACCAGCCTCAAACTGCTGTCTCTCAAGCATATGCATTGAACATGTGGAAATGATTTGATTGCTGCAGGCTGCAATCCTACACACACTTACCTGAGAGTATGTCCATTTAAACCAAGAACACAATCTTATCCACCCCCACCCCAGGATCTAGCCACACCACCACAGCGCATGCTGCATCCTGGGGGGGGGGGGGAGTTCTGGAGTCTTCTCTGGGTAAGGGAACATTCCAGTGGTGGAATCTAAATGATTGAAGAACAGGAACCATGACCGGGACTCACGTTTGATTGGCAGCCCATCCCTTTGGCTCCGCCGCCTTCCCACCCGCCCGCGGGCTGCCCTCGGTGGACACACCCCTCCGCCGCTCGCTCAGGATCCTGGCCCGCCCCCCACCTGTCCCCCCGGCGAGCAGGCGCCCCCCGAGGCCAAGAGCACCTCGCAGCGCTGCATCCATCACTGAGCTGGCGACAAATGGCAATGGGTGGGCGGAGCTAGCCCAGATTAGGTTCAGGAATGGCCGTTCCTGGAACTGGAACATTCCCCTGCCCAAATGGGTCTACCTGGCCATGCACTAGTAATTGCTGGCACAAATCCAAATGGACCTGGGAAGGTGGCTCAAGGACAGGAAGGGGGATAGGATATCCACGGTGCTCCTGGTGCAAGTACCGCCCTCTCCTGACCTCAGAAGATATACTTTTTCTTTGTCATTACAATATACTAGAACCTAAACCAGTAAATTCAGAGGGCTAGTTTAGTTTTGTTTAGTTGAAGAATTTATACCCCGCCTTTCCCATGCCGAAGCAAATATCCAAGGCAGCTTACATGGGCAGGCTAGTCTAAACCACTATTTTTTTCAATGTTTTTTTTTTAAACAAATATACAGTATTCTGTGATTCAACCACTCCTTAGTCCCAGATGTAGCCTTCATAGTGTGGTTCTCTCCACTGGCTGTTTGCCGTCAAGCTTCAGCAGGCAATCGTAGGTCCAGCATGGACAGGTCCTCAAGGTTGTACTCCGTTCTTTTGTCAGCTGGCTTTCTCACGCATTTCCACACTGGCTAATCAGCAACACAGTGACTCTGTTCTGCCTCAGCAGGTACTACAACTTGTCACAGCCTTCTGTCATTCTGTCTCCCATCCAAAAATAGACCATTTCTCTTAGATTCTCTTGCTTAGCTGCAGGCAGTACTGGGAGCTCAACCATCAGTCAATTAACATTCATCCTTACTAATTAAAATTGGCTCTTGCAGTAAAGCTTCAGTTGATTAACCTATCAAACCAATTAAACCCTACTTTTTTGGTCAATTTTACAGTAGAAGTTTGAAAATCAGTGACTGTTGATATTCGCTTGTTCATGTTGACCATCCCAAGCACATTTTGTGAATGTTCAAAACTTCAGATATACACCAGTGAACGTTGAAAGTCACCTAAATTGCAACCCACTCCCCATTTTTCTCACTAATTTCAGAATCAACTACTAGAAGGGCATCTTCCCTTCAGTCTTGTTCCAAGCTGGCCCCTCTGATGCGATGACTTCACCATTTAGCTGTCACCATATCTGGAAAGCATGGAAAAAGGCCTCTGTTTTCTGATATTCACAAAATTGATCTGGGATTGTAAGTATTCAGATATGAAAATCGGCATTCACCATATTTTGAACATTCAGTAGAACCCATGCACACACATGCACACACAGATATAATGGAGACTAGTTGTTCAATACATAATGGGGAGCAACTATATAGATTTGGCAGCACAATATCTCCATTCATTATGAGTACTTTTGAATCTATTTAACCATGTGTATATAAATATTTGTTTAGCATTGTTTAAATTGCAACACTAAAAAAAAGTTCTAATAGGAGCCAATGATTAAGGGGCCAGTGATTTAATTTATTGTTTATAAAAACCCTGAAACTTCATCCGTATACAATATTTATGCATAATATAAATAAATAAATAAATATTTACATCTCTTTTCTGTCTGGATATTTCTTTGGTGTATATGCAGGATGTGTTTCAAAATAGAATTGATTGATTATTGTAAACCGAGTATGTCAATCCTGTTGCTTAATTCACGGCAGAGAGGAAATTCAGAATCTCTTCTGTTCTCTTCAGTCTGGTGCCAGAAGATTTTTTTCCCCCTGAGTGCATATGTCATATCTGTATACATTCATGAAGTACCCTTACTACATGCCAGAGTACAATCTCTTCCTTCTTTTTATAAAATCAACGCAGCAGACTAAGGATTGTGGGCTTTCTGCTATCACATGAGATGATCTGTTTTATAGATGGGTAAACACCAGTGGGCTAAATTAAAACATCCAAGGGATATATAATAATATGCAATGTGCTTGTTTTTTATTTAGAATGTTGTTCTTTTTAAAAAAAAAAATCACACTCAGATTCTAGTGCCTGAATACCAAATACAGTCAGATAAAATCAATATAGCTCTACAAAAGCTGGTATAGCTCCTGGATTTTATTCCTCAAGCCTTTTTAGTTGTTTTGTTTTTTCTCTCTTATTCAGCCTTCTTTCAAGTGCAGGGATAAATGGGGAGACAAAGAATACTGTGTGCTATTCATCATAATACCTAGCCAAAGACTACACAACATTTGGGACATAATAAGCTAATAAAATGTCCTATTGAGAAAGAAAAAAAAGAAACTGAAATGGAGAGCTTCATCCCACCCACACTACCAGGAGAGGTTGAGAGAGAAATGCAAGAAAGGCCAGATCCATATGAGTACGCCTGAGACAAGATTTAAAATCAGATCTGAAAGAACGTATTGACTTCCCATTTCCAACTTTGAATGCTAGATCCGGGGGTGAACAAAAAGTAAACACATGTGTTGTATCAGTCTTTAGCTTGTCTTTTCTTGCAGCCAATAGGATGATGGCCAATCATCTGAACCATCAGTGCAATTTGTACAAAAGAACACCCTGATATACACACCCTGATATACAATTTGCCCTTCAATCTGCATCCAAACAATTTTTCCAAATCAATCTTGTGTGCATTAGAGAGATGTTGTGCATTCAGTCAGGGCTACAGTTCCATGCCGAGCCTGCTTTGTGTGTGGAGTGCAATTCTCACAGCACAAGCTGGAACTGATAAAGGGTATTCTGGGGAGCCCATAAAACATTATAGTGTAATAACCTCAGATAGGGGCTGTAGGGGAAAAATTGAGAACATGAGCAGTAATATGAGACGGGGGGGGGAAAGCAAAAGGTGATTTTTTTTTTCTGACATGAACAAAAGAATGGAAGAATCTAAGAAATAACCTGCATTTCTAACATACAAAAATGTCTAGTGTGTTATACTTAAGAGTGCATATGCAGAGAATATACTGTATATAACTGCACATGTTGTGTATACATATACAGTATGTAAATCCAGATTCTGCACAAAGATGATCAAAATTCTACAGCCTGAAAACATTGTCCAACTAATCCAATGTGTAGATG
The DNA here is from genome assembly GCA_029204185.1 of Lerista edwardsae. Classification (NCBI taxonomy): domain Eukaryota; kingdom Metazoa; phylum Chordata; class Lepidosauria; order Squamata; family Scincidae; genus Lerista; species Lerista edwardsae. The sequence continues at coordinate 8,504,885 of JAJKFI010000065.1, read as the reverse complement.
GTGGGTTTTTTCTGCTTTTGTTAACTAAGTTCAAGAAGCCATCCACGGCATTGGAGCCCTACTCTCTTGATCAAGAGATGTTCTAATCTCTTTATGGCTTGTGAGAAATCAACAGGTCCTGCCCATTTGTTTTCAGTCTGTCTGTATCCGTAAGGGCCAGAAACTTGCTTTTTAAAACAAATGAAATTCTCTTGGGGCATATTTTGTGACAGATTCAACTTGTGCAGAATGGTGCATACAGCCTTGTTTACTAGAAGACATGTAAAATAGCCCTACACTGCACAAGGGTATGATGGTTGAGTCCTAATCTGTTCCGACTGAGGGTGCAATCCTAACCTAGAGCTAGGCTGGCACAAGCTAAGCCAGCAAAGTTTGGCCAGCACAAGGGACACCTTAAAGTATGTTTGTACCACTCTCAGAGTCAGAAAGGCCAGCACACAAGATGTGCACCATCCTCCCTGACTCCGAGAGTAGTCCAAACATGCTTTATGGTGGCCCTTGTGCTGGCCAAACTTTGCTGGCTTAGTTTATGCCGGCCTAACCCTAGTTTAGGATTGCGCTCTGGGTCTTGCAAAATGGAAGTTTTCAGAGCTAGCTAAGCACATACCTTAAAATTGGAGCCTGAGGGCTGTCAAGGGCAGCCCTAGAAAGTGGTGCCTCAGTTTTGCAGGAAGATCCTCTTGGCACTTGCAGAGGCGTTTCTAGGGTGTGGCAGGGGGTGGCACGAGCCATGGGCGCCATCTTGCGGGGGGCGCCGTTCACATGGTGCCCGCCCCCCCCCAAAATGGCGCCCATGGCCCACCCGCTCCCGCCCAGACCCTGCGCCCCATTCTCCTCACTCCGGCTGGCCTTAAAGAGCCAGCCGGAGCGAGGAGAATGCGCTGCCACCCGGCACCCCCTCACGCTTTTCAAGAGGGGCGGGGCGCTGGGTGGCGCTGCATTCTGTTCGCTAATGCCGGCTAATGCGCCCCAGCCGGCATTAGCGAACAGAAAGAACGCGGCGGGGGCGCCGTGTTCTGTTCGCTGTGCTGCTGGCCCTTTAAGGCCAGCAGCACAGCGAACCGAAAGAACGCGGCGCCCCAGCCGCCGCATTCTGTTCACTAATGCCGGCTAATGCGCCCCAGCCGGCATTAGCAAACAGAAAGAACGCGCCTCGGGGCTATGTCATGACGTCACGATGTGACGTCATGACGTTGCGTGCCCCTAGGGGCACGTTTTCATTGGGCGCCATGGGCGCCCTTTCAAAGAGATCCGCCCCTGGGCACTTGAAACAGCAAAGAAGGGGCTGCACTCAGCCCAAGGCAGAAAATCTAAACCACAATTCAACCTTATGACAAATTAACATGGGACACACCCTCCTATCGCCATCATCTTCTCTTCCCCAGCACCCATTCATTTCCATGGAACTGGAGCAGCAAAATGTGTTGACAGACTGTGCGGTGCAGGTCAGCCTGTCTCCATTACCCCCATGGTGCTCCTAACCTTATGTGGGACCAGTGCAGCAGCAATCCTTTTCGCCATGCTTCTGAAGATGCTTGGATAGTCGTGATTAGTCTCTTTTTTGTGCCACTACAAGCAGGGTGGGCCAGCTTGAAACCAGTCCTAAGGCTAGCTCCTGTTACAGAGCTCTTTGAGGCTATGCAAAGACAAGTCAGTCCCCCAGAAAGCGAGCCTGCCAGCCGCCTTACTGTGCTAGTCATACATTACTGTGACTGATCCTGGGGAAGGGGGGCTGCTCTGCTTATCAGGTTGCCGGATTAAGTCATTCTTTTTTGAAAGGCTGTGAACCACTCTTTAAAGAACCTTCATTTGTTAGGATGGCACTCCTAAGCCTGCTTCCAAATGAGCGGAAGAGAGACAGAAATAAAGTGGAGTGTCAGGGACAACGGTGATTGTTTAGCACACATTGATTTAAGGTAGAAATAATAGGAAGCCTAGGGAACTATGATGAGAAATGAAGGAGCCAAAGGTAGGGGCAGAGAAGCAAACAGACAAGGGGGAACCAGGAGCTGGATTCAACCTGAGCCACAAGCAAACAAACAAATCTCAGTGTTCTGTCCTTTCCTGTAATATTTTGTGTAATGTAACGTGCATGATCAAAGAAGATCAAAGAAGTGCCAATGTGCTGTCATGGCAAGAAGGAGCCCTGGATTCAAATCCTTCCTCATCCATCAGGCTCACAGCATGAGCTCACTGGGCCAGCTAGTGTCTCTCAATCTAACATATCTATCAGGGTGGGTTGAAAAATTTAAATGCAAACTTCCCTGAGCCTCTCTAAGAAACAACGGGCTAATTTTTTTTTTAATATGATACTGCCAACCATTTGATTTTGTGTTTGTGACCTGCATAAGTTGCTAAACCAGTCATTCGTGCTTTGCTTATGGACAGCATCTCACTATGTAAATATTTCTACTGTATAAAGATCTATCCATTAAAGTCTTGTTTTTCTTCCTTTTTCTTCTTTCATTGTTGGTATTCTTAAACCAGATATTTTGGAATATTTGTGGGCATCAGTTTTTAAAAATCTGAGAACCCAAAAAGGTACAGTACATCAGGCCAAAACAATGTGTGTATATATGCAGCATTACATAGAAAGCCTAATACGTTTTTATATCTTGGGGAAAGGGGGACTGTTCCTTTTTCAAATTATGTCTGGCTACAGGCTTTTGAGTAGTTTGAGGTGCTTTTACTATAACAACTAACATCTCTTGAAATTACTGAGGTAGAAAGGGAACCGCTAATGTATTATAGTGAGATGGAATGTTTTACGGCCCAGTCCAAACAAGGGTCTGTGCCAGTGTTCTGCCGGTAAGCACTGTTGCAAAAGTGCCATAGAGCAGTTTGTGACAGTGCAAGGCCCAGACATGAGGCCTGCCAGAGCAGGTAAGTCCAGCACAGGAATGGGGAAAGGGCAGGGAGGAGGTTGAATGGGGCAGCTGTGGAGGTCAGGCGGGGGAGGTGATCGGCTGTGGCCAAGCACACTGTTTATACAAACCTCCTTCCTGGGCCTGATCCTAATGCATGGATTGATGTGGATTTGCATCAATGATATTGCTGGCGCAGGTCTGAGTTGACCTGTTGCAGTTGACCTGTTGCACCACCACAGGAGGTGGTGATGGCATCCGGTCTGGATGCCTTTAAGAAGGGATTGGACGGATTTCTGGAGGAAAGGTCCATCGTGGGCTACAGGCAATGATGGATTGTGCAACCCCACCTACATTCATGGTGGGCTACTTCAGAGTACCGGGTGCAAAGGAGTGGCAACAGGATGCAAGCATCTTGTTGTCTCATGCCTCCCTGGGGCACCTGGTGGGCTGCTGTGAGATACAGGAAGCTGGACTAGATGGGCCTTTGGCCTGATCCAGCAGGGCTCTTCTTAGGTAGGTGCTGGGACTTATCCACTGATTCGGTATCCACGGTTTCAGTTATCCATGGATACTGGGATGCCTATTAGAAAGATAGGGAAGCATCAAACAAATCTCATTTTTTACCTTGTTGCTGCAAAGCCATTGATGTTCCCCCATCTTTAAACAGGCATCCCCAGTATCCACAGTTTCAGGTATCTAGGGGAAGGTCTAGAACAGAACCCTAGCAGATACTAGGGCATGCCTGTACTTAAATTTGTGCAAGTTAAATGTGCATATGGTATAACTCCACAGTAAATAAAGATTTTTAATTATGTTAAAATTACAAAGTTTATGTTCAATTTGTTGTGTCAACAGATTATCATTATCAGTAATAAGAAGTGTGTACATTTTTGCTAAAACTGGCCAAATTCTCCAGCTTGAATTAAATCATGTGCCTGTAACGGAATTGCATATATTTTCATGTTTTATATCATTCATTCTCCTTCTGGTACACTTGAGGATGGCCAAAGACCTAGTTGTGGACTCTGTAAAGCTGCAGCCTACATTTTCCATCCTTTATTTCACAATGGTGAAGGAAGGGAGAAGGATGGGTTGTAGGTGCAGGTGTTATAACATCTGCAGGGATGCAGGGATGTAACACTAATATGCACAGGCTGTAATAGACAAACTGGGCCTTTGCAACCTTCTATCACTTGCTTCTCTACACTACAATCATACCCCAGGCTTGCAACTGCAAGGATCTCTGCAGAGCACTGAAGTGCAACAACACCCCTTGGATAACTGTTCTGCCACACCAGAGATCTCCCTAGGAATTGTTTTCACCATGGAATTGTTCTTTCCATCTTGGTCTCCATAGCCAGATGTGTCAGAAATGTACTTCAAGAAAATAAAGTGAAACCTAAGATTCTCATTATGCAATTTTTCAATATGCAACATGAACTATCAGATGACGGAAATGATAGATGTGATCGTATCAATAACCATTCAAGAAATACTGATGATGGCTGCTTTTAGTGCAGATGTTTTCTATTTTCACATTAGCTGTGATTTCACCACCCACCTCCCATTCTGACACAAGTTCCTTGGGAGCTTTGGAGCGCAATCCTAACCTGGAGTTAGGCCAGCAAAGTTTGGCCAGCACAAGGGACACCGTAAAGTATGTTTGGACCACTGTCAGAATCAGAGAGGCCACACACAGCCATGCACCATCCTCCCTGACTCCAAGAGTGGTCCAAATGCACTTTACGGTGGCCCTTGTGCCAGCCAAACTTTGCTGGCCTAGTTGTGCCAGCCTAATTGTGCCAGTCTAACTCTAGATTAGGATTGCACCCTTGGACCAAGCAATTGAATTATTTGTCCCCTACTCCACCTCCACCAGTGGTGATGTCCGCAGGCTTCAGCTACAATTTTGAAAATGGGATGTTGCCATTGCCTTGCGGGAGTGGGATTAAATGTAGCCTTTACAGATGTTCTCATATGTCCACATTTACTTTAAAGGTTTTAGTAGTGACCTCACATGAAACAGGAAGACACATGGGTTTGCATTTCAGATACTAAAAAATGTCCTGTCAAGGTGAAAAATAACTAACAGTTAACATTCCAGTGGAACAGGCTTTCGGCCTGGTTAGCTTCCAAAAGAAAATAGCCAACAGAGAGCATAAACCGATGACCCATTGCTTCCAAGGGAGATGGCAAGGAAATAAATAGATAGTTAGGTCTCACACACCATTAGGGCTTCACGTCAGGCAACGCTGCCCAAGGAGAGAATTCGTTTACCTTAATCTTGGTCCAGAGTGTTACACCGCTGAGCAACAGGTCACATAAATGGCAGTCAGGGAGAGATCCCCTTAAGAGGGAGCAGTGGAGCACTTCAAAGCTCTTGAGGAGGGAATGATAGCTTTCTGTCTCTGAAGTGGAAAGCAAGGATCAAGGTACCGATAATCGTGTCCATAGCTGCATGACGCGGATTGAAGATGTCAGGCCTGGTGCTCTGCGTTTTCTCAAGGGGAAGGTGAGACCAAAAAGCTTGACAGTTCACCAGCCACAGCAACAGCCCTGGCCTAGTCACAACCTCACTTTTACAACCCAAGTCATATTGCTGTCTAACAGTCGACATCAGGCTGAAACCCTCAAGATCTATCTCCCTCCTTCACAACAGAAACACAAATCCTAAGAAAAGGACTTGCAGTTTCTTTATGCATTATTGCTCAAGAAAATAAGGCTCACCTTCTTAACATTTAAATGTTTGCTATTCTTTCAGTTTGCCCAAAACATTGGAGCTTCCTTTCTCCTTGTCATCCTAAAACATGTTGAGTAAAACTATGTATGTATGTATGTATGTATGTATGTATGTATGTATGTATGTAT
>JAJKFI010000065.1:8483403-8497557 GCA_029204185.1 Lerista edwardsae | reverse complement strand
TGTGTGTGTGTGTGTGTGTGTGTGTGTGTGTGTGTGTGTGTGTGTGTTTACTGCTGTCACAGCCTTTAGAAGGTCAGAGGCTTATTCATCACTTTTCATGCTTGGTCATCTAAGTTGTCTGGTAATTGTTACATGACCCTATGTTTAGGGTGAGCCCAAATCACTTCTAAGATGTCAAATACATAAAAAGTAGGATGAGTATTGGATCTGCACACTGCATGTTTATTGTCACAAGTTTGCCCTTTTAATTTGCTCCTTATGCCTCATTACCCCATCCACTGACATCAATGGAGCAATATGAAATGTCAGATGCCTGGCAAATTTCAAGCCACAATTACCTCCATGGATAAAATGCAGGTAATAACAGTTAGAGGATGCTGAGGGGGCAGTGTCATCACTAGGGGAGGTGCGGGGTGTGTGGATTGCACTGGGTGATGCCCTCGGGGAGAGGTGTATGACACCACTTGTGGCCACAATTTTGGAAACCATTGAAAAATTTCTTATGAATAATACCATCATGTTGCATATCACTGGAAACGTAATTTCATGCAGAATCTGATGAAACAAACTGTGTCAAATTGCCTGTATTCTATCAAACATTATAGCCAATTAACCAGAAAAAGAAAATACAGCTACCTTATGTAACAAAAAGTTCATTTCTTTAATTCAAAACTGACCAATGAGGCTGATTGTTCTGAGAGCCAATGAGGTATTATGATGACACACCAGGGAACCAATATGGTGTTAGTATGAGTCAGCTCTCATTTCCAGGTATCGAAGCTAATACTAATAGGATTCTTATTCAGTTGTGTGAACGTCCTCAAGTTGTCCACTGGTTTTTTTTGTTGGTTCCCTATTTGTTGGGTGACCTGTACTGTTATATATTAAAATAAATAAATAAATTTAATGGGAGGTTACACCAACTCTAGTGATGCCACTGCATTTAGGCTGTGTGTATGTGTGTGCTGTTGTAATTTAGTCTATACGTAATTTAGTCTGGAATGGAAGGAGGTCCATTATGGGGATGACGCAATGAGCTCTCACACTGGGTAACTCTAACCCTAGTGACACCTCTGGAGGAAGAATCATGTGGAGCTTGGGTATAAGAAACCATTGGTATTCTCTAAAAACAACCATAGTCTAAATTCAATTACCAATTAGCAAATGCCGGAGTCCCCAAGATCACCAATTAGCCTCCATATATACACGTGAGAATAACTGATCATGGTAGGTTCATTAACATTACTTTAATGTTACATATAAAGAAATGTAGAAACCCAACACATTCAATTTGCAATTACATAAACTAGATTCTGAGAGTATTGAATGAGTTTGGACAGAACGACTCTTGCAAAATATGGGGATCCTGTTGTTTTTACTCCTATGGCTGCCATGAATAAATGAATTGTTTAATAGGTCTAGAGTAATAAAAATACAGGGCCTGATCCAATTAATGCTAGTCACACTTCAGTCCCTTTGAAACCAGGACTTGCACTGATCTAAATGGGACTCAATGCAACTAGCTTCAGTTGGATCGGGACCAGTGATGTCATGCAGGGGGAATGCGGGGGAACTCAGTTCCACTAGTTAAAATTAGGGCTGACTCCGCCCACTTCACTCTCCCTCCTCCCCCCTCCCAATTCCTCTGCAAAGAGCTTTTCTTCTTGTTTGGCTGGCACTCAGAGGGTTAAAGGCAGTGATGTCATTCAGGGGAAACGGACCAGAACGGATCCTAATGGGCTCCGTGGCTGGTTCCGGGTTCCTGACAAGTGCCAATCAAAAGTGAGTTCCTGTTCCTAAATCATTTGAATGACACCACTGATCGGGACCCTTATTTCCATTGGAAATACAGTGACATATTCTCTTTGATTTTTGAAATATCAAGCAAATGGTTCCAGGTCCAGATTTGTTACATTCATACCCCTTATCTCTTTACAATGCATTGCCTTTCCCTCCATGATCAGGAGTCCTGGGGCTCAGGGCCTAATTCCTTTCTCTCACCACTAGTGACTCTTTGGGACTGGAAGCAGTACAGCAGTCAGTATAACAGCACCGCATATGAGATTCTTCCGGCTCCCAGGAATCTGGTGACCCTGGAAAATCAATTCCTTGCCAGTGCCTGCAACAAACTCCCAGACTTGCTGTGTGCTCAGTTTGAACAACATCTTGCTGTGGGAAGCCACTCAGCGATGCCCCTGTGCTTGCAGGCTATCGTCTGCCTGCTTCCTCATTTGCTAGAGGTGCTCGCTGACTGTCTAGCCGTTGTGAAGTAGCATTCCTACTTAGCAAAACTGCTAAGTTTTGCTGGAGCCTGAGCTCCTGTGTAATGCAGCCCCTTCCCCTTGCCTCCAGAGCCATTTGCAGCTCAGAGAGCAAAGTATCTGTGCAAGTTCTCCGAGTCGTGAATGGCTCTGAAAGTGGGCAGGGTGCATTACACTGGAAATCAGGCTCCTGCAAAACATAGTATCACTGCCGTTGCACACTGGATCTTGTCGACTTTCAGACCAGCAGACCTACCCACAGAGCCAGGGACCATTGCCAACTAAATGATGAAGGCACCTGCTGGGGCTCAGATCAGGGAGGGTGGCAGGAGAAGCAGCGGGTTGGGGTGCCCTTCCTCATTTAACTGAGATGTGCCCTAAATTTCATTCCCTTCTTGCCTTTGTCTCACTTCTCAGGTCCTAAGATAGCAGGCTGATCTACACCCTAGGTCAGGGTTGTCAAACATAAGGCCCAGGGGACAGATACAGATACATCTGTAAAGATACGGATGCTCTTTGTTCAGCCTTCTGGCTCTCCCAGCAACATCAGCAGCCGTTGAGGTGTCACTGCTGAAAGGGCAGCCCACATGATTTGGGCTCTCCCATATCTTGAACTGTGATCAAGCGTTGAATACTTTCCATTTGCAGCTAATGAGTTCCTAAGTGAAAAAAAAGTGCTCATTTTGGATCATGACCTGCTTCATGACATCACTTCCGGCCCTCAGCGGTATCATAAATGCTATTCAGCCCACTGTATGAAATGACATTGACACCCCTACCCTATACTAGGGTCCCTGTGGCAAAATTGAAACTGTTCAGCCATAAATGCCACCTTTGGCCTGGCTCTTTCAGTAGGGTTAGCTTAGCAGATGCAAACTGGGACAGAGTGCCTGTACCTTTAACCATTGTATAGAAGAGGGAACTTGGGCAGGTGCTGCTCAAAATGGAAGGGTTTCAAAAGCTGCACCTGCCCAAACTCCCTCTTCTATACAATCTGTCCCCGTTTGTATCTGCTAACCCTATCTTTAAGGTGCAGGGGAGGGGGGGGAGCAACAGTATCAGAGGGTGCGAACAGAACAGGATGTTGTGAGAGACACATTGCATGGTGTGGATTGTGGATAGCGAGACTTTACAGCATCCAGACTCCCGGGTATCACAATAGTAGCATTGAAAATCCATGGACGTTCTGAGCTCTCGTCTGAGGATCGTTGTAAGTGTGGGGAATTTTTTATGCATTGTTCTTCAATAAATTGGGCTCATAAGTGTGGGGAATCTATTAATGTGGTGATCTTCAACCTTTTTGTGTCACACACACACCCCAAAAAAAATAATGAGGCTGGGGACCCACTCCTGATCCCACCCCTCTCCTGGGACTTGATTTGCCCAGCCCCGATGCCTTCTTCCCCACAACCTCTTGTGTCTTCACAAAACCCTGTGAGGTAGCAGCCTGAGCAGGGTCGGCTGTAGGAGCTGCAGGACAGGACAACGAGAAGAGGCTGTGCTGGATTACATCAATAACACGGTTTTGATAAGGCAGTACCATTATTGGACTGGATCCAAGCCCTTTCTTGTGCAGGCTTTGAATGTTTGCCAGCACACCCCAAACAAGGCTTCACATCGCTGGATTAATGAAAACACAACAGCAAGGACCCCACGTTATACCACATATCAAGCCCCCAAACTGCAAAGGACTTCAGCAAGGTTATTATCACTTTTAAAGTGCCTCCACTAGGCTTTGGACAAAAAATTTACAATGATACAAGCCCTGTCCTCAGGCTTACATTAAAAATGAAGACATGACATAGTGTGCAGGGGAAAGGAAAGTAAAATGGAAGGGGGATCAGTTGGCAGATGCCAAGCTGAAGGAACGTATTTTAAAGGATGGCTTGAACATGAAAACAGAGGAAAAGAGTCAGGTGAAGGTCCTTTTAGTGATGGGAAGCTGCAAAGGAAAAGGGATGCAGCCACGGGGGATAGAGGTGGTCCAAGGAGATGAATGCCTAGTGTAGGGCCCACAGAGAAGCAAAAAGAGGAAGAAAACTAGATAGATCTTGAGGGGCAATACTATAGAGACATCTGAAAAGAAAGTGCAAGGAACTTGAAGACAAGGATACCAGTGAAGAGAACAGTACAAAGGAGTGGCTAAAATAGCTTGCTGGGATAACTGCAGCTGTGATTCTCCATAAGTGCCTAGAGGATCAGACTATTTGGGGCAAGGGCTTCTTGCCATAGTGAATGCAGCATCTGCCAGGATTAAGTAGTCCTCAGACCTCTTGGCCAGCATGCTGGTTGCAGGGTGGAAGAAATGAGCAGCCACGACATTCCCCTGAGTGGCAGCCTGGCTTCTCATTGCTTCCCCCTGGCCTTACCTGGCAGTAGTTATGTAGGACTAGATCAAACCTGGATTTTTGCTAATGATTAGAGTCTATTAAGAATTGGGGACATTTACAATATGAACTCCCCTCATTCTAAAACCTCAGCATTTTTCAAGTCTTGTCCAACTGATTTGGACTGAGTCAGTTCTGACTCAAAATGGAGCTTGCCCATACCAACTCTCCTAGTCTCTGTTAAGCCATACATATTAATAACTACCATCATCAACCTTTCTTAGAGTGCAAGCCTAACCTGGCTTGTCGGCAGGTTGGCACAGTTAGGCCAGCAAAGTTTGGCCGGCACCAGGGCCACTGTAAAGTGCATTTGGATTACTCTCGGAGTCAGAGAGGATAGCACACGTCTGTGTGCTGGTTTCTCTGACTCCAAGAGTTATTCCAAGCATACTGTATTGTGTCCCTTATGCCAGTGGCGTAGTGTGTGGGGGGGGCCTTGGGGGCTGTTGCCCCAGGAGCAAAATTCTTAGGGGTGCAAACATTTGTGCCCCTAAGAATTGAGGCGGGGCTCTCCTGGCCACGGCATGCCTCCCCCGGCTTCAGGGGAGGCGCACCGAGGCCGGGAGAGCTTCAGCGCATTTCCCCCCAGCTTCAATTGAAGCCAGGGGAAGATCCACGGAAGCCCTGTCTCCAAGGACAATGGAGGCATTGTCCTTGGAGGAGGGGCTCTCCCAGCTTCGGCGCACCTCCCCTGGCTTCAATTGAAGCCAACGGAGATGCACTGAAGCCCCACCTCTGTCGCTGACGTCATGACACAAGGCATCACAATGTCACAGTGTGGGGTGCAACACATGCCTTGCCCTGGGCGCGGGCAAGGCACGTTCGCCTCTGCCTTTGCTAGCCAAATTTTGCTGGCCTAACAGTGACGGCCTAAGTCCAGGTTAGGATTGCGCTCTTAGTAGCTTAGCCAGAGAACAGTGGCGTGGTGAGTAGTGCAAGTCTCATAACATTCCATGTGAGTGGTTTCTCCCACTTGCCACTGGAGTCATTCCAGGCAACAATGGCAACATTCATGCACTCACCAATTGGCAGAGACCTGCACATTGCTGTTGCTGCCAGGAATGGCTCTGGTGCTTGCAATACTTACCATGCTGCCCCCACACACACATACACTGGCTGTTCTCAAAGGTAAGTGTGTTTTGGGAAAAAAAGTTGAAAACTGGCAGAGGAAGAAGGCAAATCCCATTTAACCCATTAGTTTTTTAAAGTGTTATTTAAAAACAAACAAACCCACTCTTCCAAAAATTCAAGGATAGTTTTTCTAGCAAAAATAAACAACTAATGAAATTTGAGGCAAGATCATAAGAACTTTCCTATCTCCCATCTTCATTTGTGTTCCTTGTCAGACACTGTCCCTGGCTGTGTGGCTTGCTAGTTGGATTCTCAGCATCTCTGCTGTCAGCCTGACTCTTCCTTCTTCAGCTTTCTTGATGATTTGCCAGCTTCCCCATCCACCGACTTGTGCTACTCTCCAGCCTGCGCCCTTGTCCGATCAGACGTCTTGGCTCAGGCCCCAACTTGCAATAGATTCTTCTATATTGACTCTCATGTGGCTCTGCTCCAACCCTCACTTTGATCCCAGTCTTTCCAGGACTGCAGGTTCAACTCTCTGGATGCTCAGCTGCCGATTTCCCTGGACTGACAAAGAGTCAAAGAGCTCCCTGTCTAATGACTGTATCTTCCCCCTAAAGGTGCAAGAGCACTGTTTGTATGGAGGACCCAGGTTGGAGTGGTTTTGTTCTGCAGGGAGCAGAGCTCTATAATTAGCAGCCTCCTGTGATCAGGTATCCTTGCTGAACCTTGCGGAAGAGTAGAGCAAACATTTGAATAGTCGCTCAGACGAGACAAAAAAGCCTCCCCCACATGCAGGTTCCAGATATCTGGACATTTTTATGTGAGAACGCCATGAACCAAGCAATCTTAGACCTGCTGCAGTGCTGCCCAGCAGCAGATACCCCTGCAGCAGATGCAGGCTGTCACACTATCAGGTGGTGGAAATAGAGGGATGCCATCAGAATAGGGCTACTCCTTCCTCTGCCATGTTATCAGACACAGCCATTGGTCAATGAAGAGAAGGTGTGGGCCCAGCCTTGGCTCACAGGTCCCTGGGAATGGGTCCAGATGGATGGTTCCTGGCATCAAAAGTAGACAACAATTTGCAACTCGTGGCAGTTACAATTGCTTTCCTGGCATCCACCAGAGGCAACACAGTTCCACAGTGTCACCATTGCTCACATCTAAGATATTTGTCTCCTGACAGTCAACCACAAATGGCTTCTTTAAGGCAATAAATAAATAAACCAGGATCTCTCGCTCGCTCTCCGCCCCCCAGCATTACAGGCCCTCAGCTGGTGCAAATCAGTCATGATGGCTCTGCTGAAGTCAGTGGTCCCATGCCAGTTCCTCCAGCTGAGGTCCTGGCCTTAGAAATGTATGAAATATTAATCTGTCTTGATGAGTGTTCCAGAATGAAACAGTATATCAAATTTTTTTAACAAATGAACCACAATACACAGAAGTAAATGTGAATGGCAACCTATCATAGTTGATGGTACCTGAGGTAATAGCAGGCTATTTTTAGAGAGGACAAACAAAGAAGTGTCCTTTGTCATCCAAAATGGTATTTACTTCTCTTTTTTTTCCTCCCATGCACTTCACTTTGAGAGCTTTCTTTGTTTTGTCTGCTGCCCTCCTTCTCCCAAATGGCCAATGTTGTGATGCAGATTTATTGGCACTTCCTGTGATCAATAGAATGTAACCATTTGAATGACAACCAATGTTGGGGAGTTGGGTGCTGCTGCTCCATGAGGCTCGAGGTGAGGTCTCCAAAATTTCAACTGCCAGGACCACATCACTGTGGTACTACCGAGCTAGATGAACCGGAGATTTGACTTAGTAAAAGATGGCTTCTTGCATTCATCGGAGTGGGCATCCAGATGCTGACACAAGGAAGATAAGTGTGGCAGGAAAACCTACCCTTGAAAATTAGGCTAAATTAGGAGCCCATTTCTATCCAATTTTTCAACACCAGTGTAGCCGCAATGCATCCTCGTGGTAAGGTAACAAATATTCCCCTACCTTTAAGAGGTCTCCCTGACTGCACCCCAACTGCACCCCTGCTGAGACGGCAACATCAGCACTGAATTGGGCTCTAAGATATGACAGCCAACATGTCGTATCCAGAACCTACCCAGTACTAATCCATCACATAACACCACAGCAACCTCAAAGTAAACAAACAGAAAAATATATGTCGTTAAGAGAAATATATATTTAAAAATATATATTTAATAATAAAAATATATTTATATGTAAATATTAGATATATTTACATATAAAAATATATGTAAGAAACAGAATTTTTTTTATTATTATTTTATTATTATTATTTATTCAATTTCTATCCCGCCTTTCTGCCCGAGGGCACCCAAGGCAGCTTACGGCATTAAAAAACAATACAATATGTGCAATTAAAACCCTATTAAAACAATAATTAAAATTTAAAAACAGCAAACCCCGTGGATCCTACAATTTAAAAATAGAATGTAAAAAATTAAGGTGAATTATGGCCACCTTAAGATACTATTGTGTTTTGACAATGGCAACCCACAGTAATGAATGAATGGAAGAGATCTAAATAACCGGAATGTACCAGGACTGAGGGCTAGACCAAATGTGCATTTATTCCAACTGGTGGGTTTCAACTCACATGGGATTTGCAGCCACACATTCACTACAGTCCAGGACTCTCTTCAAGACAAAAGCTATGCTAGTTTCTCCACTGGCACTGCCAACCATCCTTTGGCAGACTTCCGGTGTCTGCATGTGTGTTAGCAGCTCCCAAAGGGGTGGGAGCTTCTCCCTGAGGCTTCTGAGGGCAGTCAACATCCTGAGCTTGCCAGTGATAGCAAGATTCATGTGCTGCTTCTTTTCTGTGCTCATATGGGAACAACCTGCCAGACACTCCTTGGGGCTTCCAAACATGCTGGCATAGAATTGTGCCCCGAAGCAGGCACATTCCCATCCTCCTCACACCCATTCACAACTACATTCAGGCAGGAGGAGGAAGATGTTTCAATGCCATCCTCCTTCCCTGACTCATTCACACCAGGCCACTATGTGACTTGGGCTGCAATTCTATATATACTTTCCTGGAAGTCTGCCCACTGGACACAAGGGGACCTACTTCTGAGTAGGCATGCATTGTTGTTTGTTGTTGCTAAGTTGTGTCCGACTCTTCGCGACCCCATGGACCACAGCACGCCAGGCCTCCCTGTCCTCCACTAGCTTCCGGAGTTCGCCCAATTTCATGTTCATCACTTCGGTGACACTGTCTAACTATCTCATCCTCTGCTGCCCCCTTCTCCTTTTGCCTTCAGTCTTTCCCAGCGTGAGGGTCTTTTCTAAAGAGTCCTCTCTTCTCATCAGGTGACCAAAGTATTGGAGCTTCAGCTTCAGGATTTGTCCTTCCAGGGAGCAATCAGGCTTGGCATGCATAGGGCAATATAAACAGCAGCACCTCTGTCTTCTCTCTTCTGTGGGCAATCAAAACACGGATGAGAGAGGGCTCCATTGGTTGTCCTTTCCTCTCCTCAGCTCTCAAGCAGAAAGAGCAGAAGGACAAGCAAAATCCATCCATTCTTCTTGCCGTGTGTGTGTGTGTGTGTGAGAGAGAGAGAGAGGGGTGGGTGGGAGAGACAGAGACAGAGACAGAGACAGAGAGAGAGAGAGATCTGCCCTTTGAAGCCAAGAACAATGAAAGGGCTAGCTGCGTTGAAAGAGTGCTCTGTCAAGAACCAGTTTAGAGCCAGTGTTAGCTCCTAGTCCAAGAACGCAAAATTCATAGGTATTGAAAACCACACACGTTTTGCAACCATACATTCAAAAATGCATGTAAACATCACCAAACTCATGGATTAGGATGTGACAAAGAAAGAAAGAGGTACTTGGCTATTTGGTGGCAAAAATCTCATGGATAAGGCAATCTGCATAGGTTTTTCATCAAAAGTGTGCTTATTCTGTGGAGGATGCCCATTTCTACATGGGTTTCTACACATTCAGTTAGGATGCTCCGATCTGCATGGTTGAAAGTTAGCTCACATTTTTTGTGTACTGAACCTGTAAGGAAAACAGATCCTATGTGTATATGGGTGTACCCCATATCCACTGATTCCGTATCCATGGTTTCAGTTATCCACAGATAGCATGGAAACTGGGGCTACAATCCTATACCCACTTTCCTGGGGGTAAGCCCCATTGAACACAATGGGACTTACTTCTTAGTAGACATGAATAGGATTGCACTGTGGAAATTTTGTGGCAATAAGGTTAAAAAAAAAGAATTTTGTTTAATTTTCCTCTATCTTTTGACGGGCGCAATCCTAACCAACTTTCCAGCACCAAGCTAAGGGCAATGCAGCTCCACAGTGAGGGAAGAAACATTCCCTTACCTTGAGAAGGCCTCTATGACTCCCCCCCCCATTGCAAGATGCAGCACATGCCCCATTGGCATAGCTATGCCAGTGCTGGAAAATTGGTTAGGATTGTGCCCGTCAAAAGATAGAGGAAAATTAAACAAAATTCTCTTTTTTTAACCTTATTGCCACAAAACCACTGATGTTCCCCGATCTTTAAAAAGGTGTCCCCAGTATCCATGGTTTCAGGTCTCCATGGTGTGGTCCGGAACGAAACCCCAGCGGGTACCAGGGCATGCCTATACACGGGCTGCCCCATTCACTCCAAAGTTGGAACTGATTCCACAGAAGCAAATGCATTCATGAATGGAGCAACAGCCACTTCTGCTAATATGAGAGTGGGAGCCCAAGTTTATGGGAGCTCCTAAATCTACAGCAAGTCTCGGAATTTGATACAGCTTTTCTATAGCAACATTACTTCATGAAAAAATAATGGAAATTGAAGCGTCTTTCAGCATAAAGGAAAGTCAATTGTTTTGGGGTGCCTCCGATTCAGGATGCTGGATGCAGGTATTCAGTGCACACACCCAATGACCCCACTCTAGCCAGGAGAAAGGAGGTGGAAATTGGGACCAAATGAATGGCAAAGGGAAAAAGAAAAATGGGTTGAAGCAAAGAATCATTCCGACAGAACAAGGGCTACATTTGCAAATGTTCTCCTGGGCATTGTCCTTGGAAGAGCTAAATCTAAAGTCTCAAAGGGCGTTCCATCATTGATTTGCTAGTTGCCTTTGGATGTGGCCTTCTAGCATTTTGTGAGCAGAAAATGCATTCAGGCCAAAGCTCTTAAGCACTAATTACTGGCATCATTTTAATGCTTCCAGCTTCATACATTAAATGCACAACCCCTGTGCTCTTATTGTCTCTTGGCAAAGGGATCCAAATAAGAATTAAACAAATTTTCATTTCCTAAACTCATAAAACGATGCGTCCCATTCTCATGCTTTTTCCTGCTATTAGGCTCATTGTGTTTTCTATCTTTTTTTTCAAAGATAAGTATAGGATTATCACAAGAATTAATCAATGGGGCAACTGCTTTGGGACCAATCCACCAAGCATCCTCCATTCATTTCAGCTTGACGATCGGAAAACAAATGAACACTGCCCGGCGGCAATACTTAGCAGATTACGCATTCAGTCTTTTGTTCCCCTTCTCAATGTATCACTTATTAATAACTTTCCTTTGGGCAACATGTTTGTTAATAATGCGTAGCCTGTTTTCATTTTTGCATAGTGTACCCTGCATCTATAATACAACATCAATCTCCGCACTCGGTGGCCACTTTTATTTCACATAGCATCAGACATGTGGCCAGCTCTGGCTTCCCACCTGGTGTTGCTAAAAAAACAAGAAATCACAACCGTAACAACTTGAGGGTTTTATGTTGTTTTCGAGAATTAGCACATCTTTGCATTACCAAGCAGGCAAACATTGAACATGGTTTGATCAATAACTACCATTGCCAGAGGTCACTAATAGTCTCCAACAGCTAACAGTAAAGTGTTGCTATAGGCTATGGAACTAGAAATATAAAATGGTGAATGACAGTAATAATTCATGCATCCTGGGACATATAAAACCAAGAGTATGTCAATAGCTCAGCCTGGCTCAGGAGAAAATATGCAGGATTTAGATGTTATAGGAACCTCTATTAGACGATAAGGCATATATTTCATTGTGAAATACATCCTTTTCTTATTTGTTATGTGGTTGCTTTTTCTTCTTTTTCAGGGACACAGTGAGGCTTTTTCCATGATGATGTGCAGCTAGAAAAAGAGAACTGGACAGAAAAAGAAACCGGTTCAGTACTTCAAGGGGGAGAGTGCATGCACTTATTGAACAAAAACGCATCAAACATTTATACAACAGAAGGTGGAGGTGGCAAGACTGGTCAACAACACGTTTAAAATATTTGGGATTCATGATGCATTCCAGTATTAAAAATACAGCTACTTGACATTCCCCTGGTGTTCTTCCCCCTGATTGTTGTGGGAGCACAATTTTATTGCCTAGAAGGACACTTAAAGCACACACCAGAATCCTATTTTCATTTTGTTTAGAAGGGGTATATGGAGTATATATGCAAACCAATCCATTTTCCTATTATTAGTTCTAGGTTTCAAGGCAAGGAGTGTCTGCATCAGTTTCGGACCCGGCTAATTCTCTGTGGGGCCAGGCCCACAGGCAGTGGTGTCATTCAAATGATTTAGGAACAGGAACTCACTTTTGATTGGCACTTGTCAGGAACCCGGAACAGGCCACAGAGCCCATTAGGATCCGGAACGCCCGTTCTGGTCCGTTCCCCCTGAATGACATCACTGCCCACAGGTCCCTGCAGCCAGCACTAGCCCTGCCATGCCACACTCCCATTTTGAAGCTGTCCAAGCACAGGGACGTGGTGGCGCAGCGAGTTAATCCGCTGTCGCTGGGCTTTCAACCGCAAGGTTGGGAGTTCGAGACTGCGTGACGGAGTGAGCTCCCGTTGCTTGTCCCAGCTCCTGCCAACCTAGCAGTTCGAAAGCACCTAAAATGCAAGTAGATAAATAGGGACCACTTTGGTGGGAAGGTAACGGCGTTCCGTGCGCTACGGCGTAGAATCATGCTGGCCACCATGATCGGACAAAAACGCCGGCTCACAGGCTTTGAAACGGAGATGAGCACCGCCCCCTACAGTCGGTCACGACTAGACCATTCGGTCGTGGGAAAACCTTAACCTTTACCTTTTAAGCACAGGGATGGGCAGGCAAGCTAAACGCTGCTTGACTCTGTGAGAGGCGAGCTGCCTCTGCGCCACCCCCACCCCCACTCCACCAGTGCAGCGTTGGTGGGCACTTGCCCCCAAACATAATGGTAGGACCACCACTGGTCTGCATTTTAACATGAAACAGCATCATACCCAGTCCAACTGCGGTTTTAGCTACCCCACAGCTGCTTGCTCTGGATGGTGGCATCTCTCCAGCCTCCTAGGCAAAGGTCATTTTTTTCGGCTCTTCCACCAGAGATCCTTCTAGATGCTAATGATCAGCATTGAATCTGGGACTTTTGGTGTAAGCCTGTGCATCAACACCAAGTGACGGGCCACCTCTTATTTCAAAGGGTCTGCACTCTGCATTTTCCTGTTTCATTTTATGTAATGGAGAGAGAGTGCAGCCAGGGTGACCAGATACAAAGTGCCTAAGGACCTGATCCAGAAGGCCCCATCACCAGCACTACAGCAGTGCACCACTGCCAAAAATGTCGTTAACGTTCTGTAAAGTACGTCCGCGACAACATGCCACCCATGCTGGGCTGGTGCTCAGTTAGCTCCAGGTCCCAACACAGGTTGGCAGGACAGCAAGCACTTCCCGTGACTGCCTCTTACTATAGAACACAGTGTGCACCCTATTGTCATGGCTGCATCAGCACTGAAAAGTTGGATAGGACTGGGCCCTTCTTTAGGATAATGTTAAGGTACTCCAAGTTCTTGAAACAAGTTCATTTGTTTGGATGGTTGAAGGTTCCTAAATTGGCCTGGTGCTAGTCCTCTTTGGTTTGCAGGAGCTCATGATGAAATCTCATCAGCACTGTAAACTGCATGCACACATTATCAAGCCGAGAGGGTAAAAGCCGCAGTCATGCCCGAAGATAAGATCCGAAGATCACCAGTTCCAGATCACTGGAAGTTTCCATGAGCGGCAGACTTCGAGAATGCGGCTGATAAGATCTGAGCTGTGTCCGGCTGCCTGTGAGGGAGGAGTTGCATTGGGCCAGCTGTTTCTTGGTGAGAGCAAGAAGTCATTTATCAGCCAGCAGGAAGGCAATCGTGCGGCTAAGAAAGAAGGTTGGACTTGAAAGTGTCATCTGAATGTAGCAGTTCTTGTAAGATTAGACCTTAATTGTGATTGCAAAAACCCTTTGGGTTTAGAAATGCCTGCCTATGTAAACCGCCTTGAATAAAGTCAAAAGAACAATCTAATGACCTAGAAAGGCAGTATATAAATACTTATCATCATCATCATCATCATCATCATCATCATCATCATCATCATCAT
>JAJKFI010000065.1:8463452-8476593 GCA_029204185.1 Lerista edwardsae | reverse complement strand
ATTATTATTATTATTATTATTATTATTATTATTATTATTATTATTATTATTATTATTATTATTATTGGCTCTGTATCCCCCCCTTTCTGCCCCATATTGGGGCACCCAAGGCGGCACACAACATTAAAATTATAAACAATAAAATCAGATAAAACAATAAAAAGACAATTAAAACAGTAACATTAAAACCATTAAAAACAAACACACAGGACCCAATGGATCCCACAGTTACAGTTACAGCTAAGAATGTCAGCCAGGATCTCAGCAGCTAAAAGCTTCTCCATGCTTGAAATCCTCCATGCTGAGGTGTTGCAAGGCCAGTGCAGCATCTGAAGTTTCATTGCTGGAAGCCCTCATCCTTGGCTCTGATTGGCCCCAAAACAGCCCCCCTGGAAGCATTAGAAATGATATCATCATGCCACCGCCATCTACTTCCAGGTGCCAGGCGTTCCGCCAGGTGCCGTTGGCCCGAGGTCTACTGCTGCCGTTCGTTCTGATGAGAAGGGGGGACCCTACAGGAGTCGGGGGCTTGCCAAAATGTCCCCAAGACTCCTAAGGCCGGCCTTGTATGTTAACTGCTTCTAGGTTGTTTGCTTCATATTAAATGGAATCCTTGTCTACTAGGATTGGCACCAAGATTCGGCAAAATGAAAAGGTGAAAATGAAATGAGAAACACCTGAAAACTTCCCTGGAAAGCTGAATGAGTTTCTGTAAGACAAGTGAAATTGTTCAGAGGGGCTTCTGCACATTGGCAGAGAAATTTCACACAAACGGAAATTTGAAGTGAATTCAAACGCTGGCGCAAATATGCCATGAAGTGCTATGGCGCTGTGGCGCTGTGGTGCTGGGCCGGCACTGGCCTGGCACGAGCAGCAGTGCCGGCGCTCAGGCGCCACCGCAACTGTTGGCAGCGCTGGCCATGCGCCAGTCAAGCATCAGTAGTGCTTGGTCAATGCAGGACCTCTGCGAGGGCGTTCCAGAGGCGTTCCGAGGGCATAATTGGGCGGTGCAGTGGGCGGAGACAGCAGTTGTGACGCGGTTGTGACGCAGGATACCCATAGTGCCAAATCCTAAACCCCATCCCCGGCCAGGGTAGCCCCAATTCGGGCCACTTTTGTGTACATTCCTCTGCGCCTGCAAAAGCAAGCAGGCCCATAGGGGTGACTGGGGCTTATGCAGGTACAAGGAGAAAACCTTCCCTTGTCCTGGACATTGCTGTTGCTGCCTCCTAATGGGCTTTAGGATATAGTCCTGCTATGTTGGCCTTTCTAGGCTGGCATAGTATAGAATTGCACTCTAAGAAGGAGGCCAAATTGGTGGGAAACGGTGGAGAAAGAACTCTCATTGGTCTGAAGAAATGGTTCCTGTGCTTCCAGAAGTTATATTTCTGAATCTCAGGAACACAAGAAGTAGAGTGATGACATTATTACACACCTCTGATGTGTCTTACTCCTTCTTTCCCAGAAAGAAGCTGATTGGCTGATTTTCACAGCCACCACCTCATATACTGCTATGGCTTTCATCTCCCCTAGATTGCCCTGAAGGATTTTACACCTTGTCCGTCATTCTTCTCAAAACAGTCCCTTTCCAGGATTTATTTTGTTGGTTAAGTAACACATTAATTTGCAACCCAGCAATGACAAGCTCAAATCTTTTAATTGGTTGAATTGTTCAGGAAATGTCTCATATCGTTTGGGGTGTGTGTGTGTGTGTGTTTTAAAGACCAATATAATAGTGGCACAAACAATGATAGAATTGGGGCCTCCTGCAGCTGCTTTTGTGAACAGAAATGTTGGCACTGTGCAAAGCAATAAATGATCAGTCCTCCAACTGACCAAACTCTTGGAAATTTACTGGATTGCTATACAGAGCTGCGTGACTGTATTTATTGAGAACTTTTGCATTAAATGTTTTGACAGACACAAATGTTCCATTTGAAAAAAAGTGGCTTTATATGGTGTACACCCAGTGATCTCCACAAAGCAATATTCTGCTAATCTGCCTGCTTCGCTTAACTGCAGATTTACCATTCATAGGAGAATGATAGATTTACTATTCACTGCAGAACTGTATTAACATTTCCTATTGTGTTAGGACCTCCTATAGAGATAAGCCGGAGATTCTGCACTATTGCAATCATACAACTCATGTCTTTTCAGCCAGGCACTCCTAACAACATGAAATATTGTTAAGTAAGGGAGTTAAGGTCTGAACCTGGGAGTTAGGCAGTTGTAAACAAGTGTCAGGCTGGACCACAATTCCCACTGCACCACTGTAATCTCAGGATACGTGGCACTGTCCCAACATCATGAACACATCCAAGAGCATCATATTGGTGCCGCCAGTCCCATTGTGCTGGTAACAAAGCAGATTATCATCACAAGAGTTTCAGGTCAAGGTTGGGCACAGAAATGGGCAGAGCTGACATGAGAAAGTAGTAGAACTGATTAGGGGTATGCCAATGATACTCTGATTTGGATATTTGCTCAGAAATAGCATATTTGACACTGCTATACAAATTGCAGGGGGGGAAAACAATGCATCTGACCTCATGTTATTTTGATGCCATTTGGCATTCTTTTGTTTCCCTAGCTGTCTCACAGTGCCATTTTCTTTCTTTATTGTCTATAGTAATTTATGAGCATCTGTGACATCATCGGAAGAGACAATATAAGAATAAAGAGATAAATGCAATATAAATACAGTATGTATCATGTTAGTGCGCTACTCAGACTCCTTGAGTGACAAAGCAGACTAAATCCTTGAGTTTTTACAATAATCCCATCCCTATTATTTTTAGAAGGCAATTTGGTTAAAATTAAGGAGAATCAGGGAGTAAGGTTTGTGAATTGCATTAAGGGCTCCCTGTGTATTTCCTCATAATTTAGTGTTAATGGAGCTGGACTGTTTGCACATATTATGCCACTTTTTTACCAGTTTCACTGGTTGCCAGTTTGCTTCCAGGCTCAATTTAAGATGCCGTTTTAAACCTTGAAAACCCTACAAAGATTGGATCCTTTTCATCTTCAGGACTGCCTCCCTACCTATGCCTACCCATATGACCATACCAGAATCCTGGCATCAAAAGTCTTGCTGTCTAGCCTGCTGCCAGGGTTATGGCCTTTTCAGTGGTAGCACCACAGCCACAGATTCCCCTCCCAGTGCAATCTGTTGTGCGTCCGCAAACCTGGTTTTTAAGTGAAGACAGTTCTCTTTCAAAGACCATTCAATAATCAATGGAGTGCTCTGTGCACTTTAAATGCTCCTTCTGCTGCTTCGGTTTTATTGATGGTGTTTTTGTGATTTTCATGTGATCCTATTAGTGAACGTTTTTTCTGTATTTTGTAGATTGCTTTGTGGGAACACAGCTGAGGAAAGCAGGGAAGAAATGTATTTCATAGCTAAACAAGAGCTATTCTTGTCACAGCAGTGTATATCAGTCATTGGTACTTGTGTTGCAGGTGGTTCAGGGCCTGTGGATTTGAGGCCTTCTTAGTCGTTTGAAGAAAGAATTTCAGCAGATGCTGATATTTTCTCACCTCTGTGTATGCCAAGTTATACCTGCCAAAACCCCTGATTCTGCAGTGCTATTAAAGGAACAGAAACCACTGTTCCTTGCATCTGATTGCCCTGTCAATGTGTCCCTGTTTGAGGCACAGACGCCAAAGAATCTTGTTAGCATTTCATGTGTTTCACCAAGTGCAAATTGCACCTGAGGGGAAGATTACCTCAAAAAGTGCTTTTTTAGAAGACGTCTAGAAATAGTTCAAGGGTCAAGTTTCCCCCAAACTTAAAACTTGAGAATGTTGATGATAATGCCTTTGTGGCTGATAGGCATTCAGGAGGTGGGCCAGAGTAGCAGTTTCATAGAAGTAGAACTGCAGAGACGCACGAAGCCCCGAATGCGCCCGGGGCAGGGCAACGTTACTGCGCCCCCAGAGCATCGCCCCACCCCGTGTGTTGCCCAGCCATGCCTCCCTGCACCCGGAATAGCTCCATAATGGAGCGAAATGGAAACAAGGTTGGGGAGGCAGGCCAAAAAGCACGCGGGTTCTTCCACACAATGGCACCTCACCGCTGCCGGCGCCCATGGCTCCCGCCACTCCTCGCTACACCCTTTCTCCGCCCCTGGTAGAACCCTATTTGCTAAACATGTCACCTGAGCTTTGCTGGTCTAGTGGCTGCAATACTAACCTCCAGGCAGCAGAGAAAGGTGGCTGGGTCATGTGCTGGAGTGGCATCAGGAGTGGGTCAGATTGGTCCACATGCATTAGAGGGCCCATGTAAGCAAGGTGACCCCTGAACCTTCAGGGCTGAGGCTGTGGTAGCTCCCTGTATGCCATCAGAGGGTGGTGAATGTTGCCACACAGTGCGAGTGCAGGGCTAGACCCCAGGGCTCTACCGCTAGCCCTGTTGCCAAACTTCTGGTTCATAGGCAAAGTTTTCTCCCATGTCATTGTTCTGGAGCTGAGCAGTAGAGCCTATTTTGTGCAGTAGAAGGTCCCAGGTTCATGTAGGATAAAAGGGCTATGGGTGTAAGTTAAGCAGAGTCATATGGCAGAAGATCATTTTTCTGATTGCTCCCCACCTGCCCCCCACTAATTTGCTGTTACTGATATAACAGGAGCAGAGGCAGTCAAAAGGTTTCCAAGAAAAAACACACACCACTTTCCTTATAGTTTAAAAGTATGCACACCAGTGTTCATAGTAGTACAGGTACTAGTCTTTGGCACAGGAAATCATAGAACTATCCTCTTTGCATTTGTGTGAGCTCATGGCATGGCAGATTCTATAGCAGAGTTAATGGAGGGAGATCTTATTTGTTGGAAGGCCAGGAGAGAAAAAGAGAGGGAGGAGGGAGGAAGCATGCACACCTCCATAGATCATAGAGGACAAAAAGTCTGAGACAGGTAGCCTCTGGACAATATATGCTGAACCCCACCCCCACCCCGATGTCCCACAGAAGGTGTTGTACCTATTTTCCAACAGTTTGATCCCTGGCATCTCCAAGTGGGGCTAAGAAAATCCTGCCTGAAACCCTGGAGAGCCATTGACAATACAGTACAGACCTAGATAGAGCCATGTTCCGAAGCGGTCCAAGGCCGCTTCCTCGGTAACCCACATGAGGGACAGTGTTCTCCCATTAATGCCGAGAGTCATCATATTTTATATCCAGTACAGAGCTGCTGAGAGGCGAAAGCCTTTTGGCGAAAGGTACTACAAAAGCATGAAATATTATTTCTCATTAATACATCGTGTCTCTCCTTATATTATTTTTAATTACTATGGACAGGTTTATTGCTGCTTAGCAGGCATGCAAATGAAGAGCAGCTTGATGGTCAGAGAATAGAAATCTGTCATTGTCACTGGAAGAGTGGAGACCATCCCGGCACGTGCAGCCAATCCCGGGAGGCCCCGTCTTCAATGAACCCATTCAAGTAACAAGGTATCATTATTGCAAGTTTTTCTTTCCTAGCCTCATTTATCTGATGAGTACACGAAGGTCTACAATAGCTGGAGAGTTTACATAGGCTATAGGGACATGGTGGTGCTGTGGGTTAAACCGCTGAGCTGCTGCCTGGAAGGTTGGCAGTTCGAGACCAACCAAAGGGAGTGAGCTCTTAAAAGTGGAGTGGAGTGAGCTCCTAGCAGTTCAAAAGCACCTAAAAATGCCAGTAGATAAATAGGTACCACTTCAGTGGGAACAGCATGGTGTTCCGTGCTCCTTGGTGTATAATCTTGCTGGCCACATGACCACGGGAACTTGTCCTTGGACAAACACTGGCTCTTTGGTTTTGAAATGGAGATGAGCACCGCCCCCTACAGTCGGTCTTGACTAGACCATTCGGTCATGGGGAAACCTTTACCTTTTTTTATCTTACATAGGCTATTCTGAAGTGACGGTAGTGCCAGGTAGTGTCAGTGATGGTAGTGTCAGGGTGCAATCCTACATTGGATGGAGCGCCGACACAACATAGTTGCATTGGCCCTATGTCACTAGCGCCAATGTGGGAGCACCAACTGGCACCCCATGTGGGCACTAGAGCTGTCGGGCTGACACTAGGAGTAGCATCACGCCAAGAGCACAGGTGGCACAAGGGCAGTTCTAGGAGGAGGGAGGGGGGGCGGGGGGGCAGAACGGGGGGGGGGGGGGTGGACCGGTGGTTGGGCTCCATCCCTGGACTGTGCAGCCCCAATTCAGGCTGCATGGCGATTCAGGCTGCTATACAGCAGATGCAGTTCTGAGGAGCCCCATGGGGAGGCTGGAGCCTGCCCTCAGGCAAGGGCACAAATGTGCCCTTGCCCCAGGGAGGCTCCAGCAGCCTCCTAATGTGCAGGCCTGCCAGCCTGCCTGTTCCAACACAAGTTAGGATTGCACCCTCAACATCAGTTGTTGTTGTTGTTCAGTCGCTAAGTCGTGTCCGACTCTTCGCGACCCCATGGACCACAGCACGCCAGGCCTCCCTGTCCTCCACTAGCTTCCAGAGTTTGCCCAATTTCATGCTCATTGCTTCGGTGACACTATCTAACCATCTCATCCTCTGTCGCCCCCTTCTCCTTTTGCCTTCAATCTTTCCCAGCATGAGGGTCTTTTCTAAAGAGTCCTCTCTTCTCATCAGGTGGCCAAAGTATTGGAGCTTCAGCTTCAGCATTTGTCCTTCCAGGGAGCAATCAGGCTTGACTTCCTGGAGAATTGACCGATTGGATCTCTTTGCAGTCCAGGGGACTCTCAAGAGTCTTCTCCAACACCATAATTCAAAAGCATCGATTCTTCGACGCTCTGCCTTTCTTATGGTCCAGCTCTCACAGCCATACAAGCCTACTGGGAAAACCATCGCTTTGACTATGCGAACCTTTGTTGGCAGGGTGATGTCTCGGCTTTTGATTAAGCTATCTAGGTTCACCATAGCTTTCTTCCCAAGAAGTAAACGTCTTTTAATTTCATGGCTGCAGTCACCATCTGCGGTGATCTTGGAGCCCAGGAAAATAAAGTCTGTCACTGCTTCCATTTCTTCCCCTTCTATTTGCCAGGAAGTGATGGGAGTGGTTGCCATGATCTTAGTCTTTTTAATGTTGAGCTTCAAACCAATTTTGGCACTTTCCTCTTTCACCCTCATCAAAAGGTTCTTTAGGTCTTCCTCACTTTCTGCCAGTAGAGTGGTATCGTCTGCATATCTGAGGTTGTTGATGTTTCTCCCAGCAATCTTGATTCCAGCTTCTGAGTCAGAACATCAGTGGGAGGCTACAAATGCTTGTGGGTGCATCGTAGATCTTTGCCTGCATGTGGCCAGACTCTTGACTTGCCTATATTGCTCTGCACTATTTTGCCTTCACGTCCATGTCTGAATTTCCATATGCATTGTCCTGCTTGTTTTCCTCCTGCCTGCTCCCATCCCCACTGCGACTCCTCCTTTGGGCAGGCTTCATGATTCAGACCCAGACTTGCAGCTGGCTCTGCTGTCTATTGATCCTCCCATCCCAATCCTGTTGGGACTCACTCTACAGCTTTCAATGTGCTTGGCTCCCTATGGCACAGCTGACTGACGGGAGTTTAGAAGTGCCTTAAAGCACATGCCATCCTTTTGTGGCCAGCCCTCTTTCACTGAAAATGTCTTATCTTTAAAAGGAAATCAGGAGAAGCAATTGCTTCATCCCAGAGCAAAACAAATATGCTTGATTTTGTGCATTTAGAGGCAAAATCGCGATCACTGTAATGAGACCAAGGAACACCTACATGCTGAGGAAAAATTGTCTGTGCTTCAGTAACCTTTGTTTAAACGGTCCCAGAATTCTGACAGAAATCAATACATCATTTAAAATGACAAGTGCAACCATTAAGCCAGTGTAAGGTGTAGAGAGAGGAGGGGGCTTTTTTTCTTAAATAACAAATTAGGCATCAAGGTAATGTTGGGTTTCAGACCCTAAAGGGATGAGAAGGACCAGGTAACATTCATTTCTATAGATGGATCCCAGCATTCACAAGGCGTGGATCCTTGGTGGCTCTGAGGTCGTTTTTCCCTGCTACCTTGGCCAGAGATTGGCAATTCAGACAGCAATCCTAACCTGGAGTTAGGCCAGCACAGTTAGGTCAACAAAGTTTGGCCAGCACAAGGGACACCGTAAAGTATGTTTGGACCATTCTCAGAGTCAGAGAGGCCACCACACAGACGTGCACCATCCTCCCTGACTCCAAAAGTGTCCCTGACTCCAAAAGTTTGGCCCTTGTGTCGGCCAAACTGTGCCAGCCTAACTGCAGTTTAGGATTACACTCCCGGTTCCTACCAGAATCCCGACTACTGGAGAGATGAGAGAGGTTGAACTTTTAACATCTCCATTATGGGGAGGAGTTGTAGCTCAGTGGCTGAACGTATATTTTTCATGCAAAATGTTTGAGGTACAATCCCTTGCACCTCCAACGGAAAGTCTATCTGAAAACTGGGACAGCTGCTGCTGCCAGCCATGGGAGACAATACACAGCTGAACGGGCCACAGCCTGACTTAGCAGAAGGCAGCTTCAGATGTCAGGTCACCGTCTGATCACTTCAAAATCATTTTGTATAGATGGCTAAAACGGAGCCAATATTCATTCTGACTCTCTTCTTTCTGATTTACTAAAAGATTCATTTCGCTCTCCTTGGTTAACTATTATTGAAGCCAAATTATCATCAATAGGTCTCACCCTTGAGGCCTTGGTGGATACAAAATTTCCCGAAGCTCTTTCTATTATTAAAACTAACCACTTCCATACTCTCCTTAATCCTACTTGTTCTCCGAGTTTTTTTGGTTTATCTCCTGCGTTAGCTAAACCTTTTAATTATTTTACTTTATTAACTAAACCAAGTATACGAAGAGCTTTTATGTTGGCCCGATTAAACATATTTCCTTCTGCCCTCCGCTATGGTCGTTTTGCTAATATTCCATCTGTTGATAGATTATGCCTTTTCTGTCATACTTCTGTTGACTCTCTAGACCACATTTTGTTTAGTTGTCCAGTCCACACCCTCCGATGCCAACTTTACTTGGAACCATGGATATCTTCCCTATCCTTTCTTTTTCCCAATCTTTTACCTATTTTCCTCAGCGACTATTATCCCCCGATTACCAATGCTATAGCCAATTTTCTTAGTGAGATAATGAATCTAACTCTAACCCTTTAATTTAATAGTCGCGGCCGTTTATGTAAATATTTTCTTGTTATGCCAATAAAGGTTCTTGACTTGTATAGATGGCTAACTGGTAAAACAAGCAATAGAATACAGTCAAGAAGATTTAGGCCCCAATCCGATTGGGCCCTGCACTGCGGGAACTAGCATTCTGGCAGCTCATGATCCTTTACGGTGGTGTGAAAGCCAGGCCACTGTCGTGTGTTGCTGGGCCACTGCCACAAACAGCAAGAGGCACGGTACATCTCTGCAATCTCCAGAATCTCTGCAAACACCAGTAAATTGGTGGCAGGGAAATAAAAGGGAAGAGGTTAAGGAGTGTTCCAAGCAGGGAATGGGGAGGACAAGGGGTAGGGAGCGGGCCAGAGGAGGAGGATCTCCATGGCAAATGTGCACACCAGATCCTATCTTTTGGTCTCCTACCCCATTATAGTTTTATGCCAGCTATATAGTTGGTGTGGGTCTAAGGAGACCCATCCGCCATCAGGGGCCTATAAAGAGGTAAGTAAAAATGCTTACCTCTGGCAGTCTTCCTGATTTTGCCCACCACCACCACCTTTGAGTGTGGCGCCTGCTCCACTGTCATGGCTGTACTGGCACCAGTGGTGGGGGATAGGATGAGACAGCAAGTCGCAGTGTAGCTCAGAGCACACTAGCATGAGAGAATGAGCAGGAAAGCCTCTGGTTGAAACCTCACCTTAGCCGTGAGTCCACTGGAGTGGCTTTAGAAAAGCTACTCTCTCAGATGCAGATCCCCATCTATGACATAAGGATAATAACATTGATTGCTGAAATAATGTACTGTACATGCAGCAATGTCAACCCTTGGGGAAACACTGCAAAAATATAATCAAAATACATTTACTAGGGTACCAAGAACACTGTTTACTAAGTACTAGGAACACTGTCAGACTTACTTCTGAATGGGCACCTATTGGATTGTGTGGTATGTATTATGGACTCCAGATAGGACCATGCCCATGTGCCAAGTGCTTCTGAAATGGCACAGAATGATGGCTGATTATTCTTTCTAGTGAAGACCCTCACGCAATGGCTGCTGCTCTGGGTTTTTTGTGGGGGAGGCTGGCTGCTCAGCAGCACAGAAGGCTGTCTTTGGGCAGGGGAGCTAAAAAGCGCCTATGCACACAGAACACCACGCACCACCCATTGGAACCCGGTGTGTATTATCACACACTATGAACTGCTGCATGAAGCATGGATGCTGCTATTTTTCAAGTGCCAGTGGACATTTGGCCATGCAGATATCTTGTATCATATCACCTCTGAGAGCAAGACTAATTGTCAGGAATGTGTGTGTGTGTGTGTGTGTGTGTGTGTGTGTGTGTGTGTGTGTGAGAGAGAGAGAGAGAGAGAGAGAGAGAGAGAGAGAGAGAGAGAGAGAGAGAGAGAGAGTTTAAGGCATGATGCTGATGTGGCAAGTTGCTTTCTATATATTCATGAAGTTATTGCCAAGGTTTGAAAGGTTTGGTGCCAGGTAAAAATCATCCTTCTATGCAGCCCATTTTGAGATCCTCCTTATACAATGACTGCCAGTTACAATTTCATTAGCACTACATTGTTGCCATGGCAATGTGATACCAACTCAATTGATGGGCTTTTCATCATGGGCTTATTACGAAATTTCTCTTTCCATCAAAGACACATTATAGGAAAGCTGCCAACAGACTCTATAATCTAAACTTTAACAAGGATTTCTTCTCACTATGAGGTGGGAGCAAAGCGAAATGTCTTCTTTCTGAAATTCAGGCCAGGCTAGACACAAAGAGAGAAGGGTTGTGATGTGACACACATGTCAAGTTCTGACTCGGAAACCCAGAGAGTTGTACCCTTTTCTGCCTGGAAACCACACATCCTGTTGTCTTATGTTCAAAGCATTTGATTATCACATGTTGTGATGTTACACTTTGTGGGAGAATGTCGGGCTGTGAAATCATAGAAGGGGCGGAGCACTGACGCGGGAGTGCCTAGCAGCACTCCCGCGTCGGCACTAAAGCAACAGGACCGGTGCTGCTGGCATTGGAGGGAGGGATTGGAGGGAGGGGGAGGCAGGAGGTGGGACATGGCCGGGCTTGTCCTACGGCCACATCCTAAGCCCATCAGTGAGGCTGCACGGCCCCGATTCAGGCCGCGCAGTCTCCTCAGTTCTGTGCCCGCTCTTTGCGGGCACAGATCCAAGGAGCACATAGGGGAGCCTGGAGCCTCCCCTAGGGTAAGGGAGCACACACTCCCTTGCTGCGGGGAGGCTCCAGCCTCTCCTAAACAGTGTTGGATATGGCGCTGGCCCGTCAGCCTCGCCAGTTCGGCACTGTTTAGGATTGCGCCCAGCCTAGCCTCTAGAGCATTTCCCTAATACGTCAACCTAACACCAGATATTCTGCGCAAGGTGATGTCACTTGTTTTCTCTGTGCTCTCTGTTTCCTCTTGGAAATGACAGGACTCTCACAGAATTTTAGTTCAAATCTCAGAAAGGGCGCAATCCTACGCAGCGCCGGAATGGCAAGGCCGGCTGGCTAGTGCCGTATCCGACGCTGCATCAGGGAGGCTGGAGCCTCCCCTCAGCAAGGGCATGTTCGCACCCTTACGTTTGCTCCAGCCTCTCCGGTGTGCTTCTCGGATGAGTGCCTGCTAAACAGCACCTTAGCAGCCTGCTAAGCACCTTATGGCCCAATCCAGAGCCCACCCACATCCCGCCCTCCCCCTACCCAGAACCTCCCTCCCCAACTCAATCCCACCCCTGTCCCGTCATGGCGCCTCCCTCGCGCTGGCCGGTGCTGGCCGACGCGAGGGAGGTGCTGCGTGGGCATAATGGGACCTGTGCTCCCTGCAGCACCAGTCCCATTGCTGTAGCACCAATGTGGGGGGTACTGCTCAGCACCCCCGTGTCAGCACTACTGATGTCGCGCCGACGCTATGATGTAGCATCGGTGCAATGAACACATAGGATTGCGCTGCCCTTCTAATTGTTATTGTGTGTTGAGGACATAGATAGCAAGGAACTGGTGAGCCAGATAAGATGAAACCTAGTTTTATGGAAATAGAAAACATGAACTACATGATTGTAGCTTGGCCCTTAAGCAATGAATCTTCCTAAAGTCACCACACCTGATCTGAAGCATCAGAAATTAAATGCAGCCTTACCATTTTTGCCATCACCCCTGTATAATTTTGGCCACATAATTGCGAACAAGCATTTGGAACCCCTAAGAATGTATGAACCATGATTCTGTTAACTGACCACTATCTCCAACGGAACCTGAGAATTGTTTTCCATTGTCCCACAAAGGAAATTAAATCTCCCCACTTAGCATATCTTCTGATATGCCAATACCTCCAGTAGTTGTATTTATGCAAATGCAATGCAAATTATGTTCATTATGCACAAATGAAATCTGAAAAGTCACCAGCATAATTTGTTTCAACATAAATTCTTGCTGCGGGATGAAGTGTGTAAGGAACAAGTAGGGTTACCCAGGAATGAATCTGGCAGTTGCTCAAACGTATTTCTTTGAACAGATTACCGAAACTTCAAGATAGGTGCTTTTTGAGGACATGGAAGGCCATGTGAGATAACGGAGAAATCAATAATGCTAGCACTCATTGCGAGACAGAAAATGCATCTGTTATAGTTTCATTTTCATTCCTAATTACACCAGAAACTGATCAGCCTCAAAAATGAATAAGCATACCTTTAATCCTCAACATCACCACTTAACGTTTTTCTCATTGATTGAACTGATTACCAATGTCTTTCCGGGAGTAATTCAAGATGGTTGTTCCTTTCAGTCAGTTCAAACAGCACTCTAGTCTCTTCTCCCTAGCGCTGTATAGTAGCTAAGCTAGGGCCAAGGGGCTCATTGCTCCCTCTCATGTCAGTGTGGTGATTTCCCACCTTCTCCTCTGGGGTGTGTGTGTGTGTGTGTGTGTGTGTGTGTGTGTGTGTGTGTGTGTGTGTGTG
>JAJKFI010000065.1:8451449-8463442 GCA_029204185.1 Lerista edwardsae | reverse complement strand
GAGAGAGAGAGAGAGAGAGAGAGAGAGAGAGAGAGAGAGAGAGAGAGTTGCAAATAAAACATAATTAGTTAATTAAGCTGTTCATTGTTTCTTACCTTAGTGGGTCAAATAAAGTGGGTTAAATAAAGTGGGTTAAACACGCACACGCACACGCGCGCACACACACAGCCTCTGCTTCTTAATTAAATGTGCAATGCAATCCTATACAGTACATGGTTACGCTGAATGGTGATTCTCTTAAATTCTCTTACATTCAGCAGGGAGTGTAGTCAGTGTCTCAGTTCAGCCTAGCACAGTATTCCCCGCACCGCACCCACAGTGGCTTCCAGAATGCCAGTTTTGTTTCCAGTAAAGCTCGAGGGAAGAACAGCCCCTATTCCAATGGCATTAATAAGGGAAGTAGTGACTCACTTAGGGCATTTTTTTCTCATTTTTTTTTCATTGTTTGGTAGATGATCACATCCATCATATCCTTCTTATATATGGCATGTCTTTTCCTCATATTATGTCTCGTACTGTTTGGCCTGTCACTTCTTGCCTTCATCATGTTGGGTACATTTTGGCAGCAAGGAGCAGATTACAAGCGAGATAACAGGATCATCAAAGATCCTGTTCCATTTTATATGGCAAGTTTTGTAGAGTTGACAAAAGCTGCATTTGCACCCCTGCTGTGCGAGCCGAGGCAGAGAGACACTAACGGGAGGGGGAACCACACGCACACCTGAATGTGGGGAGGGTGGAGCGGAGGGTGGAGAGTGACGTAGCAAGCAGGGGGCGGTGGTGCTCTGCTCTAGATGCCAGTCTGGAAGGGTGTGCTGTGTGAGGCCCAGCCGAGAAGCAGCAGCAGCAGCAGCACTACTGAGGCAGCACCAGCCACAACCACCTTCTTCACTTCCTTGCTTTTCGGGCCAGCAGTGCATCGCCTGAGCCGGTAAAACACGTTGCCACCCAGGGTGGACACTTCTGCTTTTTGCCCACAAAAATCTATACCAGGGATCTCCAAACTATGGCCCAGCAGCCACCTCCATCTCCCCACTAGTGTCATGTAACCAGTACGCTGGGCGGGAGGAACGGGTGAGTGGCAGCCCGCCCATTGCGTAACGCTCTGTTTCGCTGTCTTCCCCGCCCCCGACGAAAGGGGGCGGAGAAGACGGTGAAACGGAGCGTTACGCAAAGGGCGGGCTGCCACTCACCCGTTCCTCCTGCCCAGTGTACCGGTTACATGACACTACTGCATCTCCCTCACCCCCACCAAGATTTTCTCTGACCCGCAGCAACTGAAAATATTTTTACTGCTAATTTTGTTTTGCAAATTTTTGGCATTTTTATTCATTTCGCCGTTTAAGCACGGCCTTGTTGCTTTGGAATTGTCACACTTCTGTTTTGTTCTGAATCATATCACGCTGATTATAAATATCCAAGTAAAACTTATTCATCAATTTTAAATGGGCCAAAATGCATGCAAAGTCATGAAACTTCAGACTGGGACCTGGTAGAAATGGCCCACCCCGGGTACTCCAAGGTTCCCGGACTGTCTTTCCTGCAATGTGCACACCCAGCTCTGAGAAAAACAGCTGTCATACCTGTGGCTGGACTGTGTCCGAGCTTGGGACTGGCGCAGTTTACGTATAGGACTTTTCAATGCATTTTGGCCCATTCTTAGAATGGCATCTTGTAAATGGCCCACTTCTGGTACTCAGAATTTCCCAGAGTTTCTTCCCAGCAATATGCACACTGTCGAATCCAGTTGAGAGGGCTTTCGTTTGAATTCTTTTGATTTGATATGGTAACTGCGCTGGACTTACAAAGCTGGTTTTTTCAGCCTGCAGAAATGTGTAAAATATGCAATGTGGTCCTTGTATTGAATGGTTTGGAGATTCCTGATCTATACAATCAATAATTAGAGAAGCAAGAACATGGCCTCCCATCAAAAAACATGGCCTCCCTTGTGCTAAGTGCACTCCGTAGCCACTTCCTTACTATTAGAGATGTCCTTTGAATAGCCAGTTGGAGTTCTGAGCCTTCAATTTACTCCTTACCTCCTTACCTCTTTGGTTTGAGAAACAAAACCAGGCACTGACCAGACTTTCTACACTGATGTAAGTTGGAATTGAGAAATTGAGAAAAGTGTTTTCAATGCCTGGTAGCGCATAGTGGTAAACAACTGGCACCCTGAACCTGTGGATCAGTTTTCATTTATAACAGTAAACGATCTTGGCATGCTCTCCCACATAGCCCTAGTCCAATCATGCAGGATAAGGGCTCCTGGTCTGGAAGCAGACATAAGAATCAGCACTTGGTTGCACAGGGAGAGGCAGATTGTGCCAATGGAAACAGCTGTCCTGGGGCAAGTAGGGGAAAAACTCTGGATTGGAACCATGGCAGGCAAAAAGTTAAATCCACCCCCTCCCCTGCAATGTATAGTCCAAAAAAGGAAAGGCATGGAAGTGCTAACATCAGGTGCTTCTTGCCAGTGAATGAGAAGTGGATTGGAGAACCAATAGAAGAGCCTCATTGGGTGACAGGCTGGAGTGGGGTGGTGAGTAGATGCAGAATGCAAGGCATCCTCTTTGCCACCTCCCCCAGATCACTGCTCAAAACAGCAATTCACAGTGCAATCCTAGATCAGTGATTCTCAAAGTGTAGATCATGACCCACCATTGGGAAGCAGAACTGGGCCATTCCTCCTTAAGGGGTGTGGCTCAGTTTTGTGTGTCCCAATGGCACTGCAGCAATTGTGACACTGTGGGCATCCAGGGGCTTTTAAACATACCTGGGTTGTTGGGGGGCCTTTGCAGTGTTGGGGAGCCCCCTCTGCAGGTCTCCCTGAAGCCAGGAGAATCACCGATTGTGCTAAAAAGTACACTTCCGGTTTTTGCATGATTTCTGCTATGATTTGGACACTCTCCCCAGCCCCAGTCCCTGCCCCCGCAGCAACATGCAATGATGCCAAAATCCAAGTAGGACTATTATAGATGTTTCCTCAGAATCAAGGTCCACTAGTTCCAATGAGGCTTATTCCCCAGTAAGTGCATCTAGGATTGCAGCCTCAGCTGGGCTAGCCCAGCACACAGACGTATGCCATCCTCCCCGATGTTGAGAGTGGTCCAAATACGCTTTATGGTGGCCCTTGTGCCGGCCAAACCTTGCTTGACTAACTGTGCCAGCCTAACTCCAGGTGAGGATTGCACCCTTAATTTCATTTTGACTTGTTGCTAAGTATTTACCTTTTACACAAATAGAATAACAGCCCAATCCTATCTGGGATTAGGCTGTTGTGAGCAGCCATCTATGACAGTGGAACAAGTTGTAAAATTGCTACACAGCATGCAATGGGCAGCCATTTTGGGAGCACTGCCACAAGTCCATCAGCTGACCTCCTTGGCCCCACCAGAGCAGTTAAAGCAGCAGCAGCAGGCAGGGGATGAGAATGCACAGAGGGGTGGCACAGGGCAGGAAGGCTGCAGGAGTATATGGATCCAGAGGCACTGGTTTGCACTCACATCCCCTTTCTCTAAACCACTGGTGCAGGTCTGAGGAGACCCAATGTGGAATGGAGGCGTACAGAGGGGAAAGGAGGTTTAAATCCCCTTGCCAAAACCTCCCAATCCATCCCACTGCTGTATAGAATCCACTTCTTTGGTGCATCTGCACCAGTGTGGGGAGGGCACAGGATACAATTGAGCCATAAGTCAGCCAATATTAAAAGGGATTCTTATGCAAGAATAAACCAAAAGACATTTGTGATAGGAAAGAAAATTGTTGATTGCAATGTCTTCAGAAATGTGAGGGAGAAATGGTCATCTGTTATTTATTGCAAGCAATGGATTTTGAAAGCCTACATAGAAAGTTACAATACTACCCATTCCCTCAAAGGCCTGGGAGAATTTTAAACACAGACAGACAGACAGACAGACAGACACACACACAGACAGACAGACAGACACACACACACACACACACACACACACCCCTGAAGGATAAGTGGGAATGTTGTTTACATGTATCAGGAGATTCCGATAATTCGGATATCAGGAGAGCCAGATAATTGATACTCAAAAAAAGGTTCTAAGGAAGCAGAGAATTCTGTATTATTTCCTGGCTGTTGAGTAAAAATTCACATATTCCTGCTATATTCCATACTGCTAGCTTTACTGTTTCCGCATAGCCTTCAAAAACAGCTTACAGAAAGTCTCACCAGATTTGAACTATCAATTTTTTATTAAGGAACCTGAAAGAAGAGTTTATAATAATACCAATTTAACTTTTTTTCTATTAAGATGGTATTGATTTTTACTTTATCCTTTTAATATTTTAATAAAAGCGGGAAATAAGCTGTCAATATGGATTTGATTTCATATACATATCTGATAAGGGATCCGAGCGGCTGTCATGTAAAGAGATATAAAAGCTGCCAGCTCTATAATAAACACATTTTGCTTACTGCTCAACAGGTAACAGCCAAAGATTGCAGTAAAGGCTGCAAAAATTTTGGAAATTGGATGGTTTTGTCATTTCAGAAATGAATAGCTTCAGCAAGTTGGTGATGCTCAAGAGATGAGATAAGGGAGGACGAAGCTGGAAAAGAAAGGAGGTAGCAGGATGCTTCCATCCTAAGTACTTTTTGGCAGAGTGGCTCGCAAATGAAGGCTGGAACGGGGGCAACTTGTTCCCACAACACAGCACCAGCGGCTTATTGCTCCACAGATCAACAGCAAGGCAGTTAGAACTTGATAGGAGGGAGAACAGAGAACACAAGGCTCTAAAGCAGTAATTTTCAACCTCTGTGCCGCGGTATATTGGTGTGCTATGAATAGTCTGCAGATGTGCACAGGTTTGGGGAGGGTCATATATTAGTAGGACCAATAAGAGATGTGAGCCCCTGGCTGCCAGTGCTGTGTGCCTTGTCAATTGCTAAAAAACTGACTTAACAATTTTAGTGCCTTCTCAGTGTGTCGTGGGATAAAAAAGGTTGAAAATCACTGCTCTAAAATTAAGGGTTATTACAGATGTTCACCTTTAGAATCCTATGCGATTCTTAGGTGGGGTGACTTAGGACCCGATCCAAAGGCCCATATAGCCAGCAGTTCATGCATGCACTGGTTAAAAGTGTCATGAATGTGCCGTAAAGCGACACCGTGGGAGGAAGGAGTGCTGACACTGGATCGGCACTAGTGAGGGCCCAGCCTCAGTGCTGCAAGGAAGGGCCACCGGCACTCCAGCAGTAAGTAGATTTGGGGTGCGGGAGAGGTGGGGAGGCGGCAGAACTGGACAGGAGGTGGGAGGATGGAGCCACGCATCCAGACACAGAGGCCGTCGCATCTGCTGCGACTAAATAGCTGCTGCAGATGTGAGAAGACCCATTGGTAAGTCTCTGGGATTACCTGGAGGGAAGGGGACAATAAGGAGGAAGGGGATTACCCAGGGGCTTCCTGGCTGCTAGCTGATTGGCTAGTTCAGGCAGTTCAGGATTGGGCTGCCCATCTGCTGTTCTAACAGGATTCAGAGTTGGAAAGCTTCGTCTCAGAAGCCTAGTAAAATATTGACCATGTAACAATGGCTCAACCATGTCTTGCTACTGTCGTTTTTTTAGCTTCCTTGGTTACCAGTTTGTCTCCGGGGTCAATTCAATTTGCTGGTTCTTATCTTTAAAGCCCTACATGGTTTGGGGCCAAGCTACCTGAATCGACCAGTCAATATACGTAGATCAGGAAGGCTCTCTGGAATGTCCCACCATCTTCTGCGATGTGGTTGATGGCAACATGCAAGAAGGTTTTTCAACCCCACCCACCCACCCACCCCCACACACAAATATGGAATTCCTGGCCTGGTACTGCATGCTGATCACTGAGGGCATAATCCATTAGGCCGGCATAAGCTAAACCTGCACAAGGGCCACCATAAAGTATGTTTGGACCACTCTTGGAGTCAGAGAGGCCAGCACACAGATGTGAGCCATCCTCCGAGAGTAGTCCAAACACACTTTATGGTGGCCCTTGTGCTGGCCAAACGTTGCTGACTTAGCTTATGCTGGCCTAACTCCAGTTTAGGGTTGCATTCACACTTCCAGTTTTTCCCCAGAGGTTGAAGACCTGATTCTTTCCACAAGCTTCCTTGAAATTGTTTAATTTATTGTTCTTCTGCTGTTGTCTTATTGCATCTTGTATACATTTGTGTTTTGAACTGATATTGTAAGCTGCCTCGAATCCCCAAAGGGAAGACAGGTGGGGTAGAATTTTTAATAAAATAACCATATCCATTCCTGACCAGCCCTGGACACATACAGGTGGTGTGGTAGCCTTCTTTTTTCCTTGAAAAATAACTGGAAAATGGGTGGAACTCATACATTTTAAAATGTATAGGTATCTTGACATTTGAAATGGTAAAATAAGCATCTACATGAACAAAAGGGGAGGTAAATTGATAATATTGAACAATGATTTATAAGATAGAAATTTTTTTTGCTATTTTTATCATGATTTATAGTTAAAAATCAATCAGTCAAAAAGTATTTATATACCGCTTTTCAACACGAAGTTCACAAAGCGGTTTACAGGCAAATAATAACAAAGTTAAATGGCTCCCTGTCCCCAAAGGGCTCACAATCTAAAAAATGCAGAGCACCACCAGCAACAGCCACTAGAAAAGACACTGTGCTGGGCTGAAGAAGGACAGTTACTCTCCCCCTGCTAAATATAAGAGGAACACCACTAGGAAAAGTGCCTCTTGCCCAGTTAGCAGGGGTTCCAAAAATGCATTTTGAAACCTTACTAATACAAATACAGCAACACTCACCTTTTTCCTGCATCCCCCCTCCCTACACCAACATCAGTGTCTGTTGCCTTGTGCTCCAGTGCTTGGTTTTCTTTTTTTTCATCCCCCACCAAGCCTGACAGGGGAGGCTGGAACTGTCCCACAGCCGCTGGTTCATTCGGCTTTCTGAACAGTCACGTAATAACTGCCGGTTATTGACGTCTGACATGGTTTTTAACTACTCCGCAGCAGATGACCTGGGCAACTCGCTATTAGCTTGGTACTTAATAACCCTCAAAAGCAGAAAGCAAAGTGCATTGTGAATGAATCAGAATTACCATATAAATGATGGCGTATGAGCTAAGCTAAGCAGAGGGACCCGGACTATAAAGTTCTCCCATCATTTTCGATGACACTCGCGTTCTGTGTCTGTGTTCTCCGTCTCCACATGCTAATGCTCTATGAAGGTATGGCATCCCACTGCACTCGGATTAAAGCATTGCTTTATTTTGATACTTGCCAGCCCTGGTAGGTCATGGCGGCCTCTGTGCAGTCTGGCCTCCTGTGCTTTCATAAATCTCAATCCCATCTGATGGCATCCACTTCCTCACTCTTGCCCTTCTCTGATGTCATCCTGCCACTCTTATTTATCTGGGTGATGATATAGTCTGGCTCCATCTATTCCAGGTCTGTCTTAGGACTCAATTGAATATTTCTAATTATGCTAATCTATTAGGGAGATGCAGCAATAAATAACTAGCGTATCGTATGTCTATGTGGCAGACATGGGAGAATCCCTTTGGCTCCATTACAAGCTTCAGGCCCTGCTGTGAGACTCACCAGAGCTGGCACTGCAGTCACATGCTTGATTAAAATGACACCCCAACACAAGATCTGAGTCATCCATCTTATGAGGTATATACCAGTGGTTCCCAAACTGTGGGTCAGGACCCACCATTGGGTCATGAGCCAATTTCAGGTGGGTTGCGAAGCACCTAAAGCAGCCATATTAAAAATATGGAAAGAAAAGACACTGGATGGGCTGTGTGGTTGTTTTGCTCTCCCGTCTCCATATCGTGTATATTTGCCAAATCAATGTACTTGGATTAAAGGTACGGAGGTCTGAATGAAGAGGAAGCTGGTGAATGGAATCCATAAAAATAAAAAAGGAAGAGAAATCTGGAAGCCCTGTAGATCACAGAAGGCAACTGGCAGCTAGTGTACCCGTTGTCAGTTTAGGGTCTTAGGAAGATGAGCACTCAGATTAGGCATCTAGGCAGGCAACTGAGGAAGGGTCCCTGCTATCACAACTGAAGGTGTCCTATCCATAGCTCAAAAACAATAACATTTATTATTCGTGTTGGACATCATGGTACTTTCAAGTTGCAATCCTTACAACAACCCTACAAGGTAAGTGTTTTTCACTAAATAGATGGGGAATGCCATGGCTAAAGAGTCACTTAGGGCACAATCCTAACCTGCACAAGGGACACAATAAAGTACGTTTGGACCACTCTCAGAGTCAGAGAGGCCAGCACACAGATGTGCACCATCCTCCCCGGCTCCGAGAGTGGTCCAAATGCTTTTTGCGGTGGTCCTTGTGCCGGCCAAACTTTGCTGCCCTAACTTTGCTGGCCTTTGCTGCAGGTTAGAATTGCACCTATTGAGTTCATGAAAGAGAGGCAATTGGAACCAGGGATTCCCTGACTTCTACTTCATTTCCTTAGCCGCTGCACCAGCTCTCTGTGCAGAATGCAGCTTTGTTGTGTTGAGTAAGCCATCATAATTTCAGAAGCCTCATGCGGCATTGCGTTTCCAGGTAGATCTGCTTGCTCATCTCTA
The DNA here is from genome assembly GCA_029204185.1 of Lerista edwardsae. Lineage (NCBI taxonomy): Eukaryota > Metazoa > Chordata > Lepidosauria > Squamata > Scincidae > Lerista > Lerista edwardsae. The sequence continues at coordinate 8,454,847 of JAJKFI010000065.1, read as the reverse complement.
CAGCAGAGGTGAAACACAGTGCATGGCTCCCATCAAACTTATATCAGTGCATCAGAGTCTGCTCTGGCTTCCTATAGCCTTTCAGGCAAGCCTAATGGCAGCCTTAATTGAATTGCTCATAAGAAATAGGCTTTCCCCTGCCAAACGAACACTATTTTTAGTGGAAAATAAAGGTTTTAAGATGTTTTAAAAAGGAATGAAATAGGATAATGAATAAAAATATGTCAACTCACATTAGTAGCATTGTAATGGTATTGCAAGGGCCTTATTGCTAGTTTTCAGTTCTGTTGATAATGGCTTTTATAATGTATCCATTATCGTGAAATCTTAGATTTTAGGCAATGGATCAAATTCTATGAATCATTTTGTCTTTCTGTTGATCAACAAGAGAAAAGTAGACACCTGGCTCACAAGGTAAGACTTCTCCTTTGTGAAGTACAAAATGTCTTGGAAGAGCTTCCCTTAAAGGCCTAAATATAAAGGGGAGATGTTCTCCTTGCATCTAGAAGTGTCACATTTCCAGCTGTTGCACACACTCATTGATAGTTTAAAAATATACACTGTACCCACAAATTATAGATGTCCAAGTTACAGACTTTTACAGACGGCTGTTTTTGTGCTTTTGCACAGGCACAGTACATCCTTTTGTGGTGCTTTCCTGCAGGCACAATAGTGCTGGGATGGTAACGTCCAGATGTTTCAAACCATGTTTGTTACAACTTACATACAGACCCCTGGAACCTAACCAGTACCTTGGTAGGGGGCTTAGCATAACCATAAGATGGCATCTTCAGGAAGCTAATATTTAGGATCCACTCAAGCAGTCATAATGTCACGGGTGGGCCAGGTTGGGTGCTGTCCAAAGTCCAGGACCATCAGAAGGCCTATGGTCCAGCTGTGAAGCCCTGCCCACTACTCGACTTGTTAAGAGTCTGGGCAGCATCAGCAGTGATCCAGAGTAAATAGAGTGCTTTCAAGTAGCTATGCTGACTGCTTCAATTTTTGTGGCATTCAATGCAATGCATAAGAACATAAGAAGAGCCCAGCTGGATCAGGCCAAGGCCCATCTAGTCCAGCTTCCTGTGTCTCACAGTGGCCCAACAGATGCCTCGGGGAGCACATGAAACAACAAAATGCCTGCATCTCATTGCCACTCCCCTGCATCTGTCATTCTGAGGTAGCTTATGGAGATTGCACTACCCATCATGGCCTGCAGTCTGCAATGGACTTTTCCTCCAGAAATCTGTCCAGTCCCCTTTTAAAGGCACCTAGGCCAGACACCATCACACCTCTAGTGGCAAGGTGTTCCACAGATTAATTATCCACCGGATAAAAAAGTATTTCCTTTTATCTATTCTCACTCTCCCAACACTCAATTTTAGTGAATGTCCCCTGGTTCTGGTATTGTGAGATCGGGAAAAGAACATCCCTCTATCCACTTTATCCATCCCATGCAAAATGGTGTACTTCTCAATGTGCTAGTCCCATTGCTGCATGCATCCCAGAAATGGAAATGGTACACTGCATTGTGTTAAGAAAAAGCTGGCAGTGGCCAGCACAGCTGCAGCAAATTGCTTCATATTGCTGCCAATGAGGCATTGGGGGCTAAGCGCATAGGCCAAATTGGCGCCAGTGCACCAGGGAGGAGAGCAGAGCGCTTGCAGCCACGGCTGGGACCTCGCTTAGTAGCTGATGCTCCAGCATGGAATCTTCCATGCCGAGGTGTGACAAGTGGAGCATTGCTGCTGGACATCCCTTCTTCCTGCCCCTTGGGTCCAATTGCCCCACTGGAAGCAGTTGGCAGTGACGCTGCTGCCGGGTGCCTCAGTCCTGCCTCTCATCCTGATGAGTAGGGGAGGCCCCATGGAGGTGGAGGGTCCCACACCTGACCCTGGTACCAGTGGTGTCATTCAAATGATTTAGGAACAGGAACTCACTTTTGATTGGCACTTGTCAGGAACCTGGAACCAGCCACGGAGCCCGTTAGGATCCATTCTGGTCCGTTCCCCCTGAATGACATCACTGCCTTTAACCCTCTGAGTGCCGGCCAACCAAGAAGAAAAGCTCTTTGCAGAGGAATTGGGAGGGGGGGGAGGGAGAGTGAAGTGGGCGGAGTCAGCCCTAATTTTAACTAGTGGAACTGAGTTCCCCCGCGTTCCCCCTGCATGACATCACTGCCTGGTACCCTCCTATCTGGCACTGGCTATATAGCTGAAACAAATATCAATTACCCTGGGGATAAAATCCCCAGGTTGAAATCTCTCTCTCTCTCTCCCCAGCACAAGCATACAGAGCATTGGAGCCATGTCCTTCCAGGACTTTCTTTGAGTCTCTACATTCCTACGAGAATCAGGCTTAAGCTCCCATCCTTCACATGTCCAACATTTGGAATTAGCCACAGTAAATAGGAAAGCGTCGAATTAGCATGATTATAATGCATTACATTCGTTTCCCCACCACCCTCCTTCCTTTTAAGCATTAGGATATGCAAATACTCTGTTAACAAGTCATCATGTTTTCTCTTCAATGAATTGCTTTCGTTATGGCAAATAAATATTCATAAAGAAATGTGGACAATAAATCACTGCAAAGAGTTCAAAGCCATTTCCTTTGTTGACTGCACATATTTTCAGCTGTGACTCGTCTTTAATATTTCATTCAAAAGAGGGACTAGTAGAAGGACAATAGAGACAATGTGTCAAGTAGTAATTAAAATAGGGCATAATGATTAAAACTCCCTTTTGATCTGCATTGTGCTCAGACGTAGCCATAATCTCTGGCATTTGTGCAAATGACTTTCTACTCTGCTTTCGAAAGAGAAAGTCAAAACAAACCTTTGCTGAGAAATACCACCCAAGAAGGTCCCAAGAGCTTGGCTCTGCTCTTGAGAACACAAATCGCCAGGTTCAGCCGGCTTAGAACTGTATGGAAGCTCTCTACTCTGTCGACAGGCAGAGGAGACTAGAGGGGCTTAAAATGCTTGTTCACTCTCCCACAGCCTTCCTTGCCCTCCAGGAAAACAGAAAGCCAAGGAAAGGAAAGGCTACGAGCAATTTTTTTTTCTGTCCACAGCAATCTCTCCTTCAGCTACCCTTCTCTTGCAGTTGAGAAAGGAACCAGAAGATAATCCCCTGCTAACTGGGCAAAGAGACACTTTTTCAAGTGGAGCTTGTAGCGAGTGGGGCAGGGGAGAATTAACTGTCCCTCTTCACCCCAGCTCAGTGTCTTTTCCAGTGGCCGTTGGCTGGAATTCTTCCATATCTTTTGAGGTTGTGAGTCCTTTTGAGACAGGAAACCATTATTTGATTTTGTCTGTAAACTGCTTTATTGTCTTGAAAAGCAGAATATAAACTCTCTCTCTCTCTCTCTCTCTCTCTCTCTCTCTCTCTCTCTCTCTC
>JAJKFI010000065.1:8436801-8450198 GCA_029204185.1 Lerista edwardsae | reverse complement strand
ATTATTATTATTATTATTATTATTATTATTATTATTATTATTATTATTATTAGTTTTTTGACAATTGACATGGCGCACAATGCTGCTGGTAGGAGTGGGGATTTTGCATCCTGCAAGGGCCCTATTCTAACTGACCCTCCCCAAAACTCCCACATCACAGCTGTAAACCATTCGCAACACACCAATGTGCCGTGACACACTGGTTGAAAATCACTGGTTCAGAGTTTTGTCCAACTTCTCCAGACATTTCTTGGAGGAAGCTGAATTTATGCATGAATCCTGTGAATTGGTCTCACCAATGAAGGCTGGTTGAACCTCTTCAGTCAAGCATAGGGAAAACTGTTGTGAGCAAGAGGATTTCCATGTGAGCTTTGCTGTGCTGGACCAGAGCAATTGATATTATTTCAGGAACAGACTTCCAGAAATACTACATGTTTTCTCATTCCAGGAGATCTAAAAATGGAATAAATGGAAAACAGATGTTAGCTTCTCCTCATCAAAAATAGAAAAAGGTTAAAAAAATAAGTAGAATGTGAAAAACAAATATTTTTTCTAGGGCCAGCAAAGCTCTATTAACTTAAATGACTTGCTACGGAGACATTCAAGATTATGTTTGTCTTGGGAAAACCTGTTCTAAAGATCCATTCAAAGGGGAGAGTGGTTTTTGTTCCCCCGGGGGAAGAAACAGCCTTGGCTGCAATCAATAGAGACAGTTCTGACAGAAAAGGTGGGCAGAACGTAAATCCTTTTGCTATCCTTAGAAATCTTCATATGTTTGGCATCTAAAGAAAGGAGAAGTTCTAAAAAGCAAGACAGTCAAAGGATTAGCATTCCTGGAACTCTTTAAAACACTTGGGACTAGTCGTCTGATGCCACTTTGGGAAATAGCTGTATTCGGGATTTCAAATATGTGTTGACTTAAGGTAGTAAGTAGAGTGCAAACATTTTAATGCTCTGTGACGTCCCTTCTCCATTGACTTGCGCTTTTTCAGGAAATGACTTGCTCTGTATTTTTCCACAGTATTTTGTGCTGTGTTGCTCTGAATTTTGCATACAGCAACACAGCACAGCTCCCTTACCCCAGGTAAAGTCACTTTTGTGTGGGCACAAAATCGAGGAGCCCCATGTTGGGCTCCCCAGTCAGAGGCTGCCACCCTCTCCACCCCCTCCCAGGCCTGATCCTTCCCTCCCCTGCCCTGTTCTGCCCTTTCCCCATCTCCCCCTGCCTTGAAAGGCCTCACCGCTGAACAGAAAACAGATGCAAAACCTACCGCTGGCCACTCTCTGACCGGCACCCAGCACTGGCTCTCTCTCCTCACCAGGTGCCGCAAACTTGGTTGTGACACCCAGAGCAGGCAGTATGCATGTATCACCAGCACTAACAGGTTCAGGATTGGGCCCTTAGTCTCTTTACGTCTCTTTCAAAACTTAGCAAACAACCACCCAGGGTACTCAAAATGGGTGGCTCATGGCTCATTCTTTCCTAATGAAAACCCCACACCACCCTTCCAAGTTGCTATTTGCCTTTTGAGTAAACGTATACAGGCACGGCTGGTGTGATTTGAAATACTAGTTACGAGTGTAACCGCATGATCCATGTGACAGGCAGCGCAATCGTAAGCAGCGCTGGAGCAGGCAGGCAGGCCTGCACTGTATCCAGCGCTGCTTATGGGGAGGCTGGAGACTCCCCGGTGTACGTGGGGAGGCACTGGGCTCTCGTCTGGGCTTATCGGATCTGCGCCTGCTAAACAGCAGATGCTGATCCAAGGAGACCGTGCGGCTCGATTTAGGGCCGCGCAGCCTAGGGAAAGGGTTTAGGATTCAGCCTTATGGCCAAATCCCAAGCCCACCCCCTTCCCAGGCCGGCATGCCTGCCAGCCTGCCCCCCGCCCTCCAAGAACACCTGCCCATTCCCTCCCTCCCCCCTCGGCATGCCTCTGCGCCAGCGCAGAGGACGTGCAGCGCGGACCCTCCGAGGCTGGCACTGCAGGCAGTGCCTGTCTCGACGCATTAGTGCCAATGGGCAGATGCTGCTCAGCATCCCCACGTCGGCGCCAACTACGTAGCACCGACGCAAGCACACTGCGGCGGAGTTATGGGCAGAGTGGGACTGCATCCTAGGCAGGGACTCTATTAGCTCCTCAAGGATCTCCTGGTCACTCCTACATCCAGACAGACAGTAACCAGAGATAATCATGGGATGAGCTGTAATTTTAATTTCACCATTCTAACATTTTTCTGTTTGGGACCTTTCTGGTGAATCAAAAGCCATAAATTATCGAGTTATTAGAATGCTACAGTGTGCTGCCGTTCTCACATCTCCAATGTGACCCGCAAACAATGATGGATTCTCATGCTTAAAAAGCCCCGTCTTGTACTCAGTGCTCACAGCAATTCATGTCATAATCGCACCATGTAGACTGACAAAGCCTTTTGGATACAACACAAGTTGTTGTGGGGGTTAATGAGGTGTTGTTTAGAATGCTATAGAAGCTGAGGAGCCCCCAAGGGGCAAATTTCCAGGCCTTGATTTACCGACACACCTCAGCTACAGAACTGCAGTTCTGTATCACTGGTTGGTATATTGTTCTCCAGCCTGACCAACCAGCCAGGACAAGGACTGTATAGCACTAGCCTAGATAAATCAAATCAAATCAAATCAAAAACCTTTATTGGCATATAAACCCTAATTACAAATAAAATATAAATACAAATAAACATCAGAACACATAATTCAGATGGTTGAGACACGTTTAGAATTGGAGACCACAACATGAAAAATAAACATAGCTAATTGGCTAATTATGAAAGAATCGGTTGAAGCTAGAAGATGCTTCAAATACTCATGACCCACAAGTGAGGGATTTAATTGCTGAAGAGGAGCTAAAAATTTCTCTCTAGCCTCAATGTGGATGGGGCAATGAAAAAGAAGATGCTCCGTTGATTCAACAACACCCATGGGGCATGGGCAAGTCTGTCTTGGGGCGGAATACCACTAAACCTACCCCAAAGCACTGCAGATGGGATAGCATTACAACAAGCCAGGGTGAAAGCTCTTCTAATTTTAGGGCACTCCAAAATATATAAACAAACAGGCATTTTCCCTACAATGATCGGTAATTGATAGTGTAATGGGGAGCAAGTTCTGTTGGCTGCACTTAAGATGTTCATAGCATGGATATCAATGAGTCTCCCTTTAATTAATCTGAATGCTTCATCCCGAGTTAGGGAGCCAATTAAATCCAGTTCTACTCCAATTTGCTTAATTTTTGCAACCCAAAAGTTGTCTAAAAAATATGGGTCACAAAGAAGGTGGTATAATAAGTTGTTATCATCCTTGTTATAAAAAACTTTGAGCCAATACTTGGTTGCTCTGATCCAGGCTATTGTCTCCAGCTGGATTTGACCCGTTTCAATGCACAGCACCTCATAGGCTACACAACTTGGCATGCCTAGAATTTTCCTCAGAAATGATGCTTGGATCTGCTCTAATGAATAATTAAAAGAATTGATCCAAAGCAGCACCCTATATAAGATTTGAGGGGAGCATTTCATATTGAAGACCTTCAGTGCTGCGGGGATGTATGAGCCTCCCTTGTTATGAAAGAAAATAATCACCGCTTGAGATGAAGCTTTAGCTAGGGTCTTTACCATATTACGATGACTCGTCCACGATAGGTTATATGAAAAGAGTATGCCCAAATATTTAAACGTTTTAACTTGTGATATATCTTGTCCATTGAAATGCCACTTCCTTTGTCTCCACGATCTTTCGAATACCATGATCTTAGACTTATTAAAATTAAGCTGAAGATTGTTGTTACACAGGTAATCAATACATTTGTTCATCAGTCTTTTGAGCCCCAAACGGGAGTGAGACAAAAGGATCGCATCATCTGCATATAGTAGAATTTGCACCCGTTGTCCCCCCAATTTAGGTGGGTGTCCATCCACATTGGCAAGATAGGGAGCCAGGTCGTTTAAAAATAGGTTGAACAGCGTAGGGGCCAGCAAACAACCTTGCTTCACCCCCTTATTGGTAGGGAAATCATCAGTGACATTACCTTCTGGAGTATATCTAACCTGGGAGGCCGTGTTGGTATATAGGCCCTGAATAAGATGGAGCAACTTCAGGTCTATTCCCATACTGATTAATTTTGTCCACAGAAGATTTCTGTTAACACTATCAAATGCTCCTTTAAGGTCCAAGAACGCAACAAAAAGTTTGGATTTAATTTGGACCGAATATTTATGCGCTAGGTGTAGTAGTATGAGAGCATGGTCCAGCGTAGACCTTCCCTGCCTGAACCCTATCTGTTCCATTCCCATGATGTTATGTTGTGAAATCCATTGATTAAGGTGCTGTAATAATAGTTTTGCATACATCTTACCAGGAATAGATATTAAACTAATAGGTCTATAGTTTTCCGGATTTAGAGGGTCCCCTTTTTTAAAGATTGGAATAACCGTGGCTTTAAGCCAGGATTTGGGGATAATGCCCGAGGCGTTAATAGATGAAAAGAGCGGAGCTAAAATAGTAGCCCAAAAATCAGGGTCTTTCTTAAGCCATGCTGTTGAAATGGCATCTGGCCCAGCTGCTTTCCCCGATTTCAATGCTGAAATCAAGTCAGTTATTTCCTCTTCAGATACATCAGGCCATTCATCAGAACTAGATGGAAAATTCCCTAACTCCACCCTGCTAGGAACTGCAGGGTCAAAAAACAGGTCGGAGTAGAACTGCCTCCAGCAATGACTGGAGACTAAGTTGGAAGTACTAGACCCTTTTCTAGAAACTCCCGAAACAATGTCCCAAAAGACCTTAGAATTGTTGCTGGTTGTGGCCCGAATCAGCCTTTTCCATGTATCTTGAATAAACTTATGTCTTTTAGACCGAATTAACTCTTTTAAAAAAGCAGTGGCCATGTAATAAGTTTTTAATGATTCCTTCGAATCACTGCATCTAAAAGACTGAAAGCACTCTCTAACCTGGGCTTTAGCCCGCCTACAGTCCTGATCGAACCACCCAGTTCTATCACTGCTACCCCTACACTTAGCCTCTCTTGAATGGGGTCCAATATTTGATAGAATATAACTCATTAAACTTTCATAGGCAGCCACTACTGACAAAGGAACTTTCTGGGACAGTATAGTCTCTCTATAGCTCCTGCCACATGAGTTTCTCATTAGACAATGAATTTGATGTAAGGTGGAATCGTCCCAGTTTAATCTTGCCAGTAAAGTAGGGTTATCGCTGACACATGTGGGAGGTAGAGAAGGGGAAGATTCAATATCAAACGTGACACTAAGGGGCAGGTGATCACTTAAAATGTAATCATCCACTTTGAAACTATTAACAAAAGACAAAAAAGAATAAGGCATTAATACATAATCAATAACACTACTACCCACTGGGGAGATATGCGTGTACTCCGAGGCCCCAGGGAATTTACTTAATCCGTTAAGCCAAATAAGGTTAGATTGTAAGCTAAAATTCGCCAGCGAAGCTCCAGCATCGTTAGAACATTTATCTTTCGATACTCTATGTAAGGAGCCTTGAGAGTAAATGAATGGTTCACAGTCATCGCAAGCTATCTTGTGAAAAATCTCATAGCCATCACCTACTCTTGCATTAAAATCTCCACCCATGCAGATCTGGGCCAAAGGAAAGATGCTACGAACCGCTTCACATTGCTCAGAAAGGAAATTCCATGCTTGATCTCTTTGCGACTTGCTTTGATAGGGCGGCAGATATACATTAATTAAAAGAAACGTTAAATGTTGAATGTCCATTTTCACAATTATGAGACTACACGAATTTTGCGCAGCCTCCACTAGGACAGCTGGCAAGTGGGGTCTAATTAAAATTGCTAGGCCCGCTTGAGCACGACCCCTCTTGTTTAGTCTAAAAGCTGGCAATTGAAATATCTGGTAGTCCTCCAATTGGATGGATTTGGCTGTCCAAGTTTCTTGTAGTAAAATAACATCGTAATTGGACAAATATTTTAAAAATTCTTTGTCTAAATGTTTGCTGTTCCAACCCGCCAAGTTCCATGACACTAGCTTTAACTGATTGAAGGAATTTGCAGAACACACTGGGTGGGAGGATTGCTGACTCAGTCATGGTTGAGACAAATTAAATTCCGCCATAGGTGACATTGGCGGAGCAATGGACTGAGTCTGCTCATAAAAATTGGTGTCATATATGGAACTAAAAGGCTCAGTCCTCCTAATAGACGCACAGGGTCCCTCCGGCAACTCTCTCTGAGTTGAAGAAGTAGAAAAAACAGTTTGCGTAGACAAGTGAGTAAAATTGAGGTGACCTTCTAAAAGTTGGAGGGGCAGAGAGATTGCTTTCTTCAAGGTTCGACACTCGTTAAACTCTGAGGGACTAGGTGTCTCCAATTGAGGCTTCTCCAACATCAGACTGGAAGTGGGCTGCAGGCCATCTGTGAAATTTAATAAATTGAACTCCCCTGACTGAGACTCTGGTATGATAGAATTAGTAAGATATCCATACAACCGCATGTGCTTAGAGATCTCAGGGGGCGCCTTCTGGAGTCTCAGTTGAGGAGATGGTAGATTAGGATCAGTCACAACGCTCGATCTAAATTCAATAGAGGGGGGAATAGGCAGACTCTCTTTCACATGGTTGGTTAATATTGATGGAGAGGTAGGGCTCCCTGGGGTCTGCCATGCTTGAACAAGGTTCCCAGATGAAGAACTGGAGGAACACTCAGCTTGCGGCACCACTCTCAGGTTTAAAGTTGGAATAGGTACATGTTCAGCCGTCGATGGAACAGCTGCAGAGAGCAGGGTCCAAACAGGGCATAAATCCTTCTTGCAAATAGGGTTCTGTTCATCTTTCTGGATACCAATGGAGGTAGGCGATGAGGACCTAGATGGCACATGCGACATTTGAACCGGGGAAGCTTGAGGTTGAATTTTAGAGCAGGAAGCCAGTGAATGTACTAGCATATCCGTTTTCTTTCTAAATTTTAGACTGAGCCCCGTCTGTCTAAAAATCCTCTGCACCCTGATGTTGTATAAATTCAAGTTAGGTCTGATCTCTAAGAGTTTCTTAGGCAGGGTTGGCAGATCAAAAGAGAGGTACAATCTTTTGCTTACTCTGCTAGAAGGTAAGTAAAAATAGTTTAACAGGGACGTCGGCTTTATATTTTGCTTCAGCAGCTGAGACAGAGAAGTCAAGATTTTTGTTTTGCTGGACCATAGATGGGCATCTCCTCGAGGTATGAATAGAAGGATATCTTTGGAGGCCCATATCAGCTGAGAATTATAGCATACAGCTTTGTTATCAGTCTCTGTATGGGAGTCATTAACTTAGTAGGCAGCAAAGCAGAAGGGGGGAGGGGAGGTGAAACAGAGCGTTTCAAGTCTTTCTGAGTGATAGTAAAGGTCTTAAATTGCTCAACCAATTTCTGCAGCTCAAGATGTATAGCTTGCAATTGAGATTCATGTTTGCTGCAATGCTCCAGAAGAAGTAGCAAGGTTTGAGCAGCAATAAGGCATGCGTCTCCAGTCTGAGACTCGGTGTGTTGAGGGATCGGTTGAGAGGGGGAAGGGTCCTCTTCATCCACACCCAGGAGCTCACGGAGAAAAGATAAACTCCTATTTTCCCCAGACACAACCTCTTCTCTCTCCCCTGGCACCCTGAGAGATGGAATGTTGGAGGAGGGAGAAATTTCATTAATTAGGTTAAACAAGGGGGAGTCGTTGCTCACCTCCTGGAATGAAGATGCTGAAACCGGTGTGGGGAGAGCTCTAGGCGAAGCCAGAAAAGATTCAATAAACACCTGCTTCTTGGCATCGTTCTGCTGTTTTTTTCCTCCTCTTATTTCTAGCAGCACATTTGGTATCTTTGGGAGGGCTGATTCTTGACCTTTTCTTTCTCTTAATGAGTGGCATGATGAAATAAAGCAATCAGGTTTTAATTTTTTTTTCTCAAAATGATTTTATTTTCTACTATACAGTAATGGGAAAAGGAAAATATTAATACGAAAGGGGAGGGGATAGTAACACAGGTATACACATAAGGTCATGGAGAGATTACATGCATATATTGAAATCTACTTTACCTACAATACATTTCTTCAACAATTATTAATAATATAATACTGTTAAGCCAAGCCTCATATATTGTTAAACAAATGTATCCATCAAAATTAATTTATTAATCTATATTAGTAGTCTTAATAATCCATTGTCTGTCAGTGTAATTAAATCTTTAAAATTATTTGGAGCCAAAAAGTTTCAGCAAAAAAATATTATTATTGACGTCAATTCTTATCTTACGCTATTCCTGATTCTCATTGGCCCCTTTTTTTTCTCTCCCTTGTTTTGACTAAATGTTATCATAGTACATTCTTTCTCACTGAACAGGCAAAGCATAGCAAATATTACCACTAGAGAAAAGAAAAAAAACAAGACAAGAAGGAAAGGATTGCATTTGCTATTATAATAAATGATATAAAATGCAGCAGAGGAGAAAACTACTATCTATCTTTTACTTTCAAACCTAATACATGCTATTAGTGTAACACCCCTGTTCTAAACTTCAACATTCCAAAGAAAAAAAGAGGGGGAAAAAAGATAGGTAAAAATGCAGAATCTTCTCCTTGGGTTATCAATCACTAGTCAATCACTAGTATCAATCACTTGGTTATAATATCTTATCATTTAAGTTGAAGGGTAGTCTTTAAATATCGCTTTGTTATAAATCTTAACTTTATATCTAGAATAAAGACACCCCTCCCTTCATTAATCAGGTTTTAAGAGCTGCCCGAAAGCGTTGTTATCAGGCAGCCATCTTGGAAAAAGTCACACTAGCCTAGATACTGTCTGGGATGGAGAACAGGAGACTCAACTGAACCCCCACCCCCATTTCCTGTCTCTGCTGAACAGCCGAGAAGCAGTATGTGTGCATAACTTGTGGACTATATGTGGGGCTATGTACACATATGAAGTGTGCCCAGTTGCTTGCCACCCTAGGGCAAAGACCTGGACTGCTGCTCCCCAAGTCTCCACTCACCACGGTCATTACTCACCCTTTGATGGTACATGGGGCACTAACAAGCATCACTGGCACTGAAGGCAGAGGGGTCTTCTGATGGGCATGGTCCTCAGTCTAAAGGTGCTCCTCTGACATCACCCTGGTGTTAAGGACTATCAATAAATAAAAGTGACCCAATTCCAGACCTTTCTGTTCACAAGCAGCAGCAGAGCCAACATCTGATTGCAAAAAGAATCTGTCCCTAAATGGCTTCATGTCACACAAGTAGCACAAACATTTTCGGCTTTACCTTCTTTCAGGTTAAAAAATACAATGGGCAGCGCAATCCTAAACCCCTCACAGCATCAGCGCAACAGGGTTGTGCTGATGCTGTGCCCTTAGCGCCGACGCAGGAGCGCCGATCGGCACCCCTGCGTCGGTGCTAAGGCAACAGGACTGGTGCTGCAGGCAGCGCCAGCCCTGCTGCGCCTGAGCAGAGCCTCTCTCGTGCCAACCAAAGCTGGTTGGCGCGAGGGAGGCTCCGTGCCGAGGCGGCATGGGGATTGGAGGGAGGGAGGCGGGGGCAGGACTTGGGCGTGACGTGGGTGGGCTTGGGAGGTGGCCAAACGTCCACATCCTAAGCCCATCAGGTAGGCCGTGCGGCCCTTATTCGGGCCATGTGGTCTCCTTGGATCTGTGCCCGCTCTGTAGTGGGTGCAGATCCGAAGAGCACATAGGGGAGGCTGGAGCCTCCTCTCGGTAAAGGAGCTCAGGCTCCCTTGCCAAAGGGAGGCTCCAGCCTCCACCTACCCGGTGCTGGATATGGCGCTGGCTGGCCGGCGCTCCTACCCCAGCGCCAGGGAGGATTGCGCCCTGAGACATTTTAATCAATACGTTGTCACTCAGCCCTCATACAATCCATGTGTCCATGTTTGCAAACACTCCATTGGAGAGTTTCTCAATCTTTCCAGGACTCAGTGGTGTTTTGATAAATAACATTTCTAGCTGGCTAATTTTGTAGCTAATTATCATCAAACATTAAGACAGATCTACAGTATTAGGCACGCTTTTAAAAAAACCCCTTCAACTGTGTGCATGAGGGAATTACAAATTTATTAGTATACAGGTTTTCAAATCTGAAATTAATGGTTCATTATGTTACCATAGTAGTAAAATATAAAATTTTACAGTCGGGTGATAGTAAAAATAACTGCTAAATTAATATATGATTGATTTCAAAATTAAAAATCATAATCCATGGGCATATTTCTAATTATAAAATATTTTAAATTAAATAAAAGTTTTGAAATATTTTAAGTGTGTACCAAAGCATTCAAGCTGTCATGTTGGCTAAAGATATTACCTCTTTGTTTTTTTGCTAAGACTTGCACTGGCTGCCATCATGATATGCTTGAGTGTGCTTAAGTCAGTGATGGCCAACATATGACATGCGTGTCAAAGGTGACACAACATTTTGGGTGACATGCCAGCATTCACCAAAACCCAACAACTCAGTTTGTTTTATTCATATATTTCATTTTTGTAATTACTTGATGTTTCTTTATATTATACGTCGCATTACACATGATTGGACTGCATTTTTTAAAAAAATAATAATTAAGGAATCATTTCTCTTTTGTGCAGGAGAGGTAGGTAATATACCAGCAAAGTCAAGGTAAGCGTTTTCCAAATTTTTGACACACCAAGCCATCAACCAATCAACAGATACTTATATACCGCTTTTCAACACAAAGTTCACAAAGCGGTTTACAGGCAAATAGTAACAATCAAGTTAAATGGCTCCCTGTCCCCAAAGGGCACACAATCTAAAACACAGAACACCACCAGCAACAGCCACTAGACAAGACACTGCACAGCGCTGAAGAGGGACAATTATTCTCCCCCTGCTAAATATAAGTGGGATACCACTTGGAAAAAGTGGCTCTTGCCCCGTTAACAGAGGTATCACTGGCTTAAGTTCACTAAAACTAATGAACTCAAAGAGTATCTTTTAAACACAATTCTTTTCTCCCATCTCCCTCTCTGCTGATGCAGTGGCCCCAACATAGCTACCATTACATCCTGCAAGCGGGGAAGAACTGTCAAACATGGGTACATCACAAACAGATACAGTAAACATAAATTACTCATCTCACAGGCAAGCTTTGGGGACTCCCTCAAAGCCAACTCCCGCTGACCAGTGCTATAACCGGCTTGCAGAGTGTCAGGGGCGGGGCAATATCACTGCAGCCCTAGCGCCGCCGCCCTGCCCCCTGCACCTCTTGGCCACACACCTCCGCGTCTGAAATCGCTCCATTTAGGAGACTTCCGAAACTGGGGGGGGCAAGGGGGCCAGAAAGAGGGCAGGGGGACACTTTTTCCCCACCCACTGCGCCCTGCATCCCCTTGCGGGACCCTTTCTATGTCTCTGCTGCTTCAAAGTCATGGTCAGAGGTCTCCAAAGATTGGGACATAACAGTAACCATAGTGTGTTTCTTAAAGAAAGACGTAGGGAAACGTGGCTTGCAGGATAGAATTCTGGACACTTCCAGGCACAATTCCCATTGCAATCACCAGGATTCAGCATACTTGACACTGTGAAATAATGGTTTCAGAGATGGAGATCACCTGTTAGTGCCATGAAGCTTAGTGGACAGGTTTTCCTTTAAATTCAAATCTAAAGTCAAAATTTGAAGAGATGGACCACTATCCCAAGTGATCTGATAGAGCTCCTACTATTTTTTTTTCCTGTCCTAAGCATTGGCTTGATGTGCACTATTCTTATGAGTATTACAGAACTGCTGGCCATGACCTTCTGCCAGAAACTGGAATGGTTTCTCGATTTTAGGGTGATGCAATTTATAAATGATATTAATCTTTTACTTGTGTCAAACCGTACGGAATGAAATTGGAATGAAATTCAATAGTGCCAAGAATAAGGTCATGCATCTGAGACCAGTAAACACTTTTGTTATCATCAGCTGGACATGGCAGAGTGGAAAGAAGTCCGGCTTCTTGGATCAAATTGATGAGCCAACAATATGATCCTGCTGCAAAGACGGCAAACACAATTCCGTCTGTGCATAGTCAGCATTTCTTGCAGGAAAAGGAAAATATTAATACCCTTATACAAAGCTTTGATGGTGCCTTTTCTGGAACATCATGAAGATGTTTGTGCAAAACAGGATGATCTGGGAGCCAAACATTAAATGTGGCATTCTCTAGTTTATAGCTATGCTTGCTTTTATAGCAAACTAGCTTTTATGTACCCGGCTTCGCCCGGGTGTTTATATGTCCCATCACTGACCCCCTCCCACTCACCAGCCATACAGATGGCCCGTTTATATGTCCCATCCCTGCCCCCCCACTCACATGTATGCCTGGGTGTTTATATGTCCCATCCCTGATCCCCCCCACTCACGTGTGCCCGGGTGTTTATATGTCCCATCCCTGACACCCCCCCCCCAGTCACCAGCCATACAGATGGCTCTGTATCGGTTTGCCTGCGGGAAACCTATTTGCACCCGGGTGTTTATATGTCCCATCCCTGACCCCCCCCCCAGTGGTTTTTGGCCACCCCCGAGCATTTTTTTTTTTGGTTAAAAATTACCCGGCGGTGACCAGGTGTTTTATTTGTCCCATCCACGCTGCTGTACTGTTTCTGTTGCTCTAGATGTAGTAGCCCTTTGTTTCATATCCTGTAGTCGTTTGTGATGCTGCTGTACTGTTTGTGTTGCTCTAGATGTAGCAGCTCTGTCTCTCTTATCGTGTAGTCTTTTGTCATGCTGCTGTACTGTTTGTGTTGCTCTAGATGTAGCAGCTCTGTGACGTAGCATCGTGTTTTTTTTCCCTCAGGTGTTTCCTGTGTACGCTGTTGTTTCATCTTTGTAGCCTTTGGTTGCACCTGTCCAATTGCCTTATGTTACACAATGAAAGTAAACTTTCAGAGAGAGAGCAACAGCCACAGCACCTTGTGCCAACTGTCCACTGCCAAGCAGGGACCGCCCACATGTCCACAGAACACATTTCCCTGGCCCTGTATCGGTTTGCCTGCGGGAAACCTATTTGCTGCTGTTTGTCTTCAACTGTAAAGAGTTCAGTTGCTGCCTGAAGATTCCGCATGTCATTTGCATGTCATTTGCATCTCATCATGGCATCATCAGAGCCTCGGAATGCTGCGGCTCAGCCCATAGCCACCCATAGAGAACCACAAATTTGCTTTTACCCGCGCCCGTGGGGGCGCAATCCGTTCCAAAACCACGCAGCGATGGTCTCGGGGGGCCAAGGCACCCACGTGCCGAGTTTGGCGCGAATCGGTCCAGGCGTTGCGGAGCCTATGTGGCACATACATACATACATACATACATACATACATACATACATACATACA
>JAJKFI010000065.1:8410022-8436791 GCA_029204185.1 Lerista edwardsae | reverse complement strand
ACATACATACATACATACATACATACATACATACATACATACATACATACATACGCTCTTCTTTATATATATAGATTAGTAGCCACGTGGACCCAAAATCTAGATTGGAAATATGGGTTGGAGGCAGTGATGTCATTCAGGGGGAACAGACCAGAACGGGCGTTCCGGATCCTAACGGGCTCCGTGGCTGGTTCCGGGTTCCCAACAAGTGCCAATCAAAAGAGAGTTCCTGTTCCTAAATCATTTGAATGACACCACTGGTTGGAGGTAACTGCATTTATTATTTACTTCAGTGTCGATTTCACATGAAAAATAGTTTTCTATTTAACTCATTATCTCTCTATATAAAAATCCTCAAATATAATTATAATTGGTTGACCATTTCTCAATGATCTCTCAGTAAGAAAAAAAAATCAGTAAGCCTACAGCTGATGTTGGTGATTTTCCTGTGTTGATATTAGTTCCCTGTGGGGAAAGGCATGATTAATGCATGTGTGTACACATGGAGAAAAAGAAAGGTGTACATTTGTCACATGCGATAATGTAGATTTATGTAAACGTTTCCTACATAAAAGTTATATTAGTGTGAGAAACTTGACATGGTCTAGAAACAATCTAGCCCAGTGGTTTCCAAATTTTTTAACACAGACCCACTTTTTAAAATGACACACTTTTGGGATCCAACTAGCTTTATAATGCATTTTTTAAAGTTTCTCTTTACCAGCTACTCAAGCCTCTGTTTTTATTCAGGGGTGTGGTGGGGTGAGAAACCACCTTCTGGAGCGTTTGTTGAGCTCCACGTTCATTGGATCAGGACCATTCTGGTGCCGTTGTGTTCACCTTGTCCTGCCCTACAAAATGGACCAATGCACATTCACCCATTCACAAGTAAATGCATAATTGCTGCTGTGTTTCAGTTTCTATAGGGCTCAGTGCATTTCCTTGTTAGCTGTCAGATTGTCAGTTTCACGACCCACCAAAAATTGAGTCGTAACCCACAGTTTGGGAACCACTAAAAAACACAACTGAGCCCCATGAAAACACAACTGAGTCGAAATAACAAATCATGGTTTGTCAGTGTATGAGCTTGTGTGCTCCTCTTCCCTTCTCTCGTCCTTCGCATAAAATTAGCAGCTTTCATCCAGAGCTTGGTTCAAGCCACAGTTGGGCCAAATACATGAAACGGATTTGTAAAAATTGCTGTAAGTTGGCAAACCAATGTATCAAACCAGAGCTGATGGTTCACTGTCACATCTGAACCAAACCAGGGTGTTTCATTCTTTAATTTCACATTGTCAAGTTTAAAATGAAACATGAAAATATTTTTATCTTTGAGAGTATGCCTATGTCTGCTTGTAGAGTAAATAATGCAGCAAATCACTGACATATATTTCCAGCTTGAAAGTTAAACTTATGATGAAGCTATAAGACAGCATTGGGACCAAAGGCCTTCAGGCACATTAAGAACAAGTATTTAAATGTGCTTTATCTGTAATATAAATGAACAATTCTGTCATGCCCTTCTTCCAGATCAACAACTCCCACTGATATTAGCGGAGGCTTGGGTCACATTTTGAAACTTAAAATTTTCTCTGAATATAAATTATTTTTCTGATCAGAAATAGAAGCAAACATTTTTCCACTCTGATTAGAAGAGAGCGTCTGCAAGTGTGACTAGTACTCAGGGGGAAATAATTCCATTTGTATCCAGGATCTATATTCTTTGCACATTTCAAAAAATTATATCATCATTGTTGCTGCTGTTTTGTCACTATTGTGAAGTTTATTTATGTCGCAATTTATGACGTTCTCCTTGACCTCAAGATTCATATCCCAAATATTCAGAAATGGTACTAATGATTAGTGATGGTTGAAATTCAGAAATGCTACTAATAATTAGTGATGGTTGAAACTGTTTTCTTCACCAAATGATTCTCATGCTTTGAAAATAGCCCACCCTTCCTGTCATTTGTTGATATTTCAATTAAATGAAAAGTCACTGAAAAGCAAGTGCACTCATCCACGTGGTGGCACTAAATTTATTGATTGCATTTATATGCGGCCTTCTCTCCTAGCAGCTCAGGCTGGCATATTTCCTTCATTGATCCTGGAAGGTAAGTTAGGCTTAGAGGCCGTGACTGGCCCAGGGGCACCCAGGAAGCTTCATTGCCTAGTAGAGAACTGAACCCAGGTCCCAGGACCCAGACTAACATTTTAACCAATATGCCACATGATATTCTATTCTTTCCCCTACCAGTGCAGCCATGCTGATATGGCGCACAGTCCTGGAGGTCTCTTCTGGGTAGGGGAGCATTTGTGACCTTATCTGATGGTAAGCATTTGCAGAGCGGAGGGGGTCCACTCAGACCTGTGTCAGCAAAATCACTGGCACAGGTCCATGTGGATCTGGGCTGCAGGATCAGTCCTGGGTAAGGGGTTAGGATTTGGCAGTAGCCACCACTGCTGCAGAACCTGCCCTTGTCCTAGACTCCACCCCATCACCTCTCCATTCTGCCCTCCTCCCACCTTCATCCTGCCTCCTCCTGCCAACTTACCAGGGTTAGCGAGCCACTGGCACATGTGAAGCCACCATGGCCTTCCCACTGGTGCTCTGGCAGTCCTTTTACAACTGCTGTAAAGCAATCTCTGTTGGCGGAATGCTTGTTCCACCAGAGGAAGAGCTCGGTAGGAGCAGGCTGTCTGTTTTTTGAAATCTTCACTTCCTATTTTGAATACTGTAAAAAAAATATGCATGTCTACTCAGAAGAAACTCCCAATGTGTTCGATGGGAATTACTCCCAGGAAAGTGTTCACAAGATTGCGGCCTAAGGCATCTGCTGCCTGGGGTCCTAGAAGATTTTGTAGCCCGCCGATGACGAAATCAAATTGAGTTACCGTAGTTAGTAAAACTTTTTTCTGGTGAATTGACTATAATATTTGATGGAATACAGATATTTTAATCTGGTTTGTTTCACTGCATTCTGCATTAAATTGCCTTTCCAATGATATGATAATATTATTTGTACTTACCAAGATTTTAACCATTTTGGCCACTAGTGTCAAGCTCAGCTTGTTGCCCCCCTAAAGCTGGTTGTCTGTTGCAATTGCCCCCCCTGCACCCCCCTTAGCTACACCACTGCATGCCCACACACACACACGCACATGCACACACACAAAAACACATCCCTCTGTCTTACTGGCAGGCTGGCTTGATTATAGATGTGGATTGGAGAAGGAGGGTAATGCATTGGTATTGATGAAGGTACTCCACCATTCTTTTAAGTTTCTTGGGGAAAGAAATCAAGGTTCAGATGGTACAGAAAGGTATAAATCAATCTAAGCCAAGAGGTACAAAATTGAAATTTGAAAGACCTCATTGATGGCAGGTGGATTGTTCTGTGAAATGTTTATTAAAGTCATAACTTAAAAATTCCATTCAATTTTTTTAAACTTGAAAATCTCATGCTGTCAGTACTAATAAGCTAATATAAAGCATGCACATCAAAAAATAACATCATCAGAAAGTCTAGAATAGCCCATGTTGTTGTTTCAACTTTTTAAAATGGGAATTTTTTTTACTGAATGAGTTTAACAAATTGAAATATAAATAAGAATTGATCTTTCACGCTCGGTTAACATTTTATAGGATCAAATATAGTTATGCAGAATAAAGAGCTTTTCTTCCTTCTGAACACCATGCAAAAGTTTAGAATGAGCAATCCTTACCAGAACAGATGATACTGAATGTACACAGCTACATTCACTTATTGGGAAGGAGTGTGTGTCAATTGAAAAACGTATTTATGCTATTTTGAGTACAATCTGTATGAAGCTTTTTGCCACTTAGTGCTCTCACCAAATTTCTGCATATGTACTCCTGTCTAGGTAAGGAATTAATTGCACAAAGAGACCATTAAATACACATTTCCTCCCCAAATCCATTTGTTGGGCATGTGTGCATAGTGAGGAAGGCTATGGTAATGCCAGGTCAGTTGTTCAGCTGATTGTTCACCTGAAACAGCTGGTTGTTGCTGTTGCCAGTTATCTGAATGGGTGTGAAGTCACAGCTGCCACACATGTGTATCTCACGATGAGACATCCCCCCAAAAAGCATATTTAACATCTTTATTTACATATTTAAGAGGGACGTATTTAAGAGGGGGGGGGGAAGCTCAGTAGCAGAGAGGAACGCCAGCATTCCATTGACATTCTGTTACAAACAAGCTAAGCCCCTGCACTAACCCTGCTGCATTCCCTCCCCCCCAAATAACCACTTTTGTTAAAAAAAAACGGTTACAAAAAACTTTGTGACAGTTTTTAAGAATGTTCACTGCATTGTGGGAGGATTTAACTGTGATATTGTTTTTCTACCTACAGATGGTACTGTGTCCAGAACCGACACAGAACGCAATCCTAACCTGGAGTCAGGCCCGCACAATTAGGCCAGCAAAGTTGGGCTGTCACAAGGGCCACCTTAAAGTGCGTTTGGACCACTCTTGGAGTCAGGGAGGATGGCACCCGTCTGTGTGACTGTGAGAGTGGTCCAAACATACTTTTACCATGTCCCTTGGGCTGGCTAATCTTTGCTGGCTTAGTTTATGCCGGCCTAACTCAGTTTAGGATTGCACCCACAGTTAGTTATGTAAGAGATGATGGTCTAAGACCAGGGATGTCAAAGATGAGGCCCGGTCTAGACCAGGTGTGTCAAAGATAAGGCCCGCAGAAGCTCTTTATCTCAGGCAAACAGGGAACACACTGCCCCATCCCCAAATCACATCAATTAATAGAGATACCAAGTTGAGAAGCTACATTTTGTTGGCCAAGTTAAGATGGATGAAAATAGATGGTCTTCCAAATATAAGTAAGGTCAAGGTTTCCCCAATTCCCCATGACCGAATGGTCTAGTCGTGACCGACTCACTCTAGGGAACGGTGTTCATCTCCATTTCTAAGCCAAAGAGCCGGCATTTGTCCGAGGACAAGTTTCCATGGTCATGTGGCCAGCATGACTATATGCCAAGGCACACGGAATGCGGTTCCCTTCCCACCAAAGTGGTACCTATTTATCTACTCACATTTTTTATGTGCTTTCGAACTGCTAGGGTGGTAGGAGCTGGAACAAGCAACTAACACGCCGTCACGTGGTCTTGAACTATCAACCTTCTGGTCAGCAAGCTCAGCAGCAGCAGTTTAACCCACAGCACCACCACATCACCCTTCCAAATATACTGGAGCCTTAAAATGGACTGGCAACTTGATTCCCTCTTAAGCTAGTGACCATCACCATGGTCTTGTAGTAGTGCATTCCATACATTGATTATGCATTGTGGGAGGTACTTCCTTTTATATATGTAGCCACTGGTCCATTTATGTCACTATTGTCTGATCGACCAGAGGCTCTCCAGGTTGGGTTTCAGACTGGAGTCAGTCATTTCTCT
This sequence comes from Lerista edwardsae, assembly GCA_029204185.1. Classification (NCBI taxonomy): domain Eukaryota; kingdom Metazoa; phylum Chordata; class Lepidosauria; order Squamata; family Scincidae; genus Lerista; species Lerista edwardsae. The sequence goes on along the minus strand of JAJKFI010000065.1, from coordinate 8,431,354 downwards.
ATCCTTGAAACAGCTTCCAATTTCATTAGAGGCCTGTGAGTCCTAGGATTCTGAGAGAACTAATCATTCTTGCAATCCACTTCCGAAGCAATTACTTAATGTTGATGATTTACCTGCATTGACCCAGTCTCATGATGAGCTAGTGGCAGTAAAAAATGTTGCTGAGTTTCTGGAAGGAAAAAAAAAATCCATATTCCCACTATGGAACAGTGGCTAAATAACACCTAAGTCAAGCCATCTCACACACACACACACACACACACACACACACACACACACACACACACTCCTTGAAGTATCTGTGAATCACTACCATTCCTTTTCTCACCATCACCAAAGCAAGAAGGTGTGATGGGCCTGATCTTGATCTGATCAGTGCAAGTTTTAAGAAGTACAAAACTCCAGTTTAGGAGCCTGGAAGGTCTGTCACCCTCCAAGTCCATCACTCTGTAATCAATCTGACTGCACCACCTGATTGTTCTCCTTCCTCGATCTTATCCAATTTCCTAGCCCGTTAATTGGTGTGCTGCCTAGAGTCAGACACTCCTGGGGAGGGATTTTGTGTATTCCCTGTCTTCTTTTCCTCCTTGATTGTTTTTCAATTAAAATGTTAATAGCTGTTATTACCTGCAGGAGGTATGGCTTTCCAACACTGGTGCTGGATGTCACTGTGATTGGTCTATTGCACTGGTTCTATTACCTAGGTGTGAGGTTTTGTGTTTAAAAGGAAAGATGTGTGTAGCATCAGTCCTTCATCTTTACCCTATCACTTCTCTAGGAACTACTTGAGTTTGCTGGAACTGGTCCAGGACAGGAAAAGCCTACTAAATCTGTTTCCAAATTCATCTTGGACTGTTTTTGAAACCTGGTTTTAAAAGGAACCTGTAATGAAACTGCAAACTCCAACTACTGAGCATCTGCAGTCATTGGTTTGCAGTATTAAAAGCTAAACAGAGAAGTAATTTGCTTGCTAAACGGTCTTGATTTATTTTGTGTGCTAAGACCTACATATTCTCATATACTAAAAAGCTTTATTAAAAGTTTGCCAGCGTGTTTTAAGACATACTCACACACTTAATCAGACTTCTGCTTTAGTTGTTCAGTTTGACATTTTTGAAAATACATTTCTAAAAGGGATAGAAATAAATAAATGTATCTCCCATTTTTTTGTGTTTTTCTCTTTTAATAATAATTACTTTTTTATGTGATTTTTAAAAATGATGTCATGATGATAGCTTATGATAATTGATTAGGTATGCCCCCTTAGATATTTTAATAATATGAAGAAATAAAATACTGCATTCAAATACAATACAAAGTCTAATCTAAACCAAAACAAACAAATTCAGTTTTTTAGTCCAGTAAATTGTACTTGATTACTGTCTTTTTTTTCTTTTTGGTTGAACAGTATTTTCCAGTGCAAATTTATTTTGAAACATGTATATCCTACTTTTCCCTTTACATTGTAAGGCATCCAAGATGTTCTTGGTGATGATGTCTCTCTAGTTGATCTGAAAATAGCATGTGTTGATTGATTGATCACCATTCCATCTGATCATACAGCTCCTATCCAACACCAGGTGAGTCCAGCAATACAGGCACGCCCCGGTATTTGCTGGGGTTCTGTTCCGGACCTCACTGTGGATATCTGAAACTGTGGATACTGGGGACACCTTTTTAAAGATAGGAGAACACCAGTGGTTTGTAGCAATAAGATAAAAAGAAAAAGAACAAGAAAAAGAGACCTATCTTTTTAATAGGTGCCCCATTATCCATGGTATCCGTGGATAACAGAAACCATGGATACCGAATCAGTGGATACTGGGGCATGCCTGTATGCACTGAGAACAGTGCTTCAGGTTTTCCAGCATGGTGCTGTGCTCCAACTTACGTTCAAGAAATGTTCTCCCATTTTGAAGGAGGTAATGAAAAGTGATTAATTCTTGATGTGACCTAACTGAAGCAAAATCTCCGCCCTCAAATGGACAGCCCAATCCCAGCGGTGGACCTAGTGAAAATGGCACCCCAAAAGGAGCCCAGGTCTACCCACCAGAAGCAGCCATGGGTAGACCTGGGCTACACAGAGCCCAGATCTACCCATTAGAAACAGCTGCGGGAAGACCTGGGCTACGCGGAGCCCAGATCTACCCATTAGAAACAGCCGCGGGTAGACCTGGGCTCCCTATAGGAAAACAACAGCTTTAGAAACAACAGCAGAGCCCAGATCTACCCATTAGGACCAGCTACAGGTAAACCAGTACTCTGCAGGTCAGGAGGGCATCCCTAGTGCAGACCTTCCCCCACCCATTCAGAGAATCTTTCCAGTGCCAAGGCATCCAGTGCCATGGCATAACTTTTAAGGTCACGGTGAGCTTAGCCTTAGGTTTTTTTTTTGGAGTTGGTTCTTAACGTTTGCTGACTTCAGTTTGAAATCCCTGTGTCTCCACTTTCAAAAATCTGAGTCAGTGACTGAAAAAGCCACATGTCAGCAGAGACCATCATGCAATGCTTCCAATTTGCCTATATAATGGGGGGGCAGGCACATGCTAATCTCCCATGCAAATTGGAAGCATTGCATGATGGTCTCTGCGCTGTGTCCGGCACATGTTAGGAGGCAGCTGGATACCGCCTCAGGGTAAGCCCCAGCAGCCCCAATAGGGCGACTTGGAGCTGAGCCAGTGATTTCACTGGCACAACTCTGAGCGGCCTGTGTAGGGTCAGCTGGGAAGGGGCCAGGGGCCTAAATGTCAGATCCTGGCTCCACCCTCACCTTGGGCCGCCCTGCCCACTGGTACTCCCTCTCTCTGCCCTCCCAACTCCCCTGCCAGCCTGGCACTGGGTCCTGGTGCAGGCAGGCTGGCGCACAGCCTTGTGTCAGCCTAGCCCGCTCTGGAGTGGCGCAGGTGTATCTTACGGCACGTTTGCGACACTCCTAGGCCAGTGCAGGGAGCGTGCACCGGTCTAACTGCCGGTTTGGATTGCGCCCCTAGCCAATGAAAGTTAAATGTGCTTTGGCCCATTAACTCACACGCATTTTTTAAGAACACATTTTGATTGTTTTCCATTCTACCACAGAGGTATAATTCATTTATTTCTCTATGATTCTCTATGATTTCTCTATGACCTTGGCTATGAACATGGGGCCCTGTAACAAAGAACCCTCTTAGGCAGTGATGGGATTCAAATGAATTAACAACAGGTTCTATGACATCATAGCCGGAACCAAAAAAACCCCAAAACCAGCCAAGGTAAGCGAGTGGGCGGGGCCCGGCCATTTAACAACCGGTTCTATAGAACCTGGGCGAACCCCCTGAATCCCACCACTGCTCTTAGGGGAACCCAATTGGGAGCAATTGGTCCGATTGGCTTAAAGCTGGGCCTGGCCTGGCCTGGTCTGTACAACACTGACAGGTTACAAAGCATTTCAGAAGAGAAGCTTTTGTCGCTGCTGCCCAAGGTGGCTGGAATAAATTAGTGGACTCAATAAACAGTTACTCATTATAACTTTAATAAAATGCATTTGGAGACTTCTCTGGATTCTTAGAGTGATTTACAAGTGAGGAACTTTAATGCCAGAAAGCTATGCACGTTAGCAATAATAAGCGTTCACTGTCCTCCTCTTCAGGTCACTCCAGCGAGGGAGAAAGGCATGATTACGTTTGAAAGCCACCCACAGTATTGTGCTTTTGAACAACAGCACATAATGGATTTAGACTTTTCAGAAAGTCAGCCAGAGATTCTGTGTAATTAGCAGCCACATGGCAGACAGACTTTTAATCATGGCAGGGCCCCCAATTTTGTTTATCCATAATTTTAAAACGAGGATGGAAATCTTAAAAGTACAAAAAACATGCATTTAAGCTACCATAGTTACAGATGCAAGAAAATATAGGAAACAATCACACTGTGTAAAACAAAATAGTTAGAAATTAAGGCTTGATTTAATAGGATTAATGGATCTTGGGTCAACATTTTTATGTTGGAAAGAGAAGTTGCTGGAAGAGAAGCTCTGAGCTGCCACATTCACAATTTTTGCGGTAACATTAGATGATGTGGATGCACTGAATATATCCATGTTAGTTATTGGGGTGGGGATGTGGGCAGAAGGCTATTCATAAATCCTCTCAGAACCAATAAGATCCATGCCAGGGTTTTTTTAATACTGTGGATCCAGTACTTGCCAGTGTCATGATTTGTGTAGCACAATCAGAATGAGCAGATTTTGTGTGCCAGTAGAAAAGGTATTAGAATTGAGGCAGCTGAGCACAGCAGCAACTGGGAAACAAGGTTCATGTAATGCTTACAGAAACATGTTTGCACTGCACCCACCACCATTGTGAGAATGTTTTTTCCATAAATTGTGGTAATAAGTTGCAGTTGCACATCAAGCAAATGAAGGGAAGTGGTTACATGTACCATATAGATCTCAAAGTGAACGGAACGGACTAAAGGGATGAATAACACCATCCTGATCAGGACATTTTATCCTGGATCTTATGCAATGTCCATGCCAGGAAACACACCAAGAGAATAATCCTAACCTGGAGTTAAGCCAACAAAGTTTGGCTGGTACAAGGGCCACCGTAAAGCACTTTTGGACCACTCTTGGAGTCAGGGAGGATGGCGCATGGCTGTGTCCTGGGCTCTGTGACTCCGAGAGTGGTCCATACTTGACGGTGTCCTTTGTGTCACCCAAACTTTGCTGGCCTAACTGTGCTCTCCTCACTCCAGGTTAGGGTTTTGTCCCAAATTAATTATTTTCTTTGTGATGGGTAGTTGGGAGTATCATGAGAGCATCATCTCCAGCTCTTCCACTCATGGGGGAAGCTCTATCTCCAGAGGGCAGGGGAAGCTTACTGACATACCAGTTCAGAGACAGTTGGTGCTTTGACCTCAGTTGATTTTGGCCAAAGCAGGCGGTGAGTAGAAAAAGGGGAGGGGTTCACTCTTGGTTGACTCCACCCCTTGGGACTTTGGCCTCACCCCTCCACTTCCCCAGGCTCCCAAATGGAGGCTCAACTTCTGTAATATTGCTCCGGGTAGGGTCTACAAGGACAGCATTGTTTCAAGACCACCTGCCTCTGTATAACCTCCACCCTACTGCCTTGATGTGCTCAGGACAGCCTCTTCCAGTGGGCTGGCGCTGGTTTCTTTGCTGGTGGATAAGGCCTTGCCCCTGGGGAATTGACCCAAGGGTGGTGTTGGGAACAGCCACCCTCAGGGTCCCAGCTGAATGAATGCTGCTGGGCTGATCCTGGCTTTCTGTCCACCAGTTTTGCCCCCTTTCCTGCAGGGTCCCAGCCCCTAGGTTCCTCCCAAGTCTTTCCTGGGAGAAACCAGGCTCCTGCTGGTCCTTTTCGTTCATTCAAGGTAGGGGCATTCTTTCTTCTTCTTGGCCCCTACTCTATTCCCTTCCTTTTTCCTGCTTCTGTTCTCCTGGCTCTCCCCTCCCCATCTCTCTCCTCACCTCTGCTCTGCCTCTTCTTCCTCCCCCTAAGGTGCTTATCTGTCCAAGGCCAGCCCCAACCCTCTGGAGCCAGCTGCCATTTGTCCCTCCTCCCTCACAGCCAGCAAACCACTTGCAGTATCCACTCTGGGCTATAACAGTAAGACACAACCTGCACCTAAAGATGGGTAATTATGCACATGTGCCACGACTCAGAGGACAGTGATTTGTGCTGCCTTGTAAATACACTTTCTTATAATGGAGGTTATGTTGCTTTGGCTAACGTCTTCTCAAAGAATTCAAAAATATCGATGCCGGACCCACATGCATTGATCTGCTGAAGTTTTACAAAAGGCCACAGTGGAATTGAAGAAAGGAAAAAAAAACTCTTGAAAGAAACACTAAGTAGTACAAAAATGTGTGCTGCAAATCCAACGCTGCTAAGCGGGAAAGAGCAAGGAAAAGAAAAAAGGCAGGAGAGGAAGTTAACAGGTAACAACTGCTAACTGGACAAGAGGCACTTTTTCCAGTGGTGTTCCTCTTATATTTAGCAGAGGGAGAGTAACTGTCCTTCTTCACCCCTGCACAGTCTTTCTAGTGGCTGTTGCTGGCGGTCTGCCTTTTTTTAGATTGTGAGCCCTTTTGGGACAGGGAGCCATTTAACTTTATTATTACTATTTGCCTGTAAACCGCTTTGTGAACTTCGTGTTGAAAGGCGGTATATAAGTACCTGTTGATTAAATTCAGCAAATTGTCAGGAGAGTCATAACCCACTCCTAAGCTGCCCGGCTGGCATAGGAGCAATGGTGCCAAAATGGCTACTGCTGCATCCAACGGGACCTGCGGCAGCCATTGGAGGCTGCTCGGGAGAAGGGGACATTTGTTCCTTTCCCCTGGGTAATGGTGATGGCCCAGCAATGGGCCTCCTGAAGTCTGCACTGGCTATTTTGCCAGCAAAGACTTGAGAACCTCAGGGCAGAATCTTAACTTGCACTGGAACAATGCAGGCTGCCCTGCACTGTATCCAATGCAGGTTGGGACTGCGCTGGAGCCTCCACAGGGCAAGGGGATGAACGTCCACTTAACCTGGGAAGACAGAAGGGGGCAAAATGTGCAGGGGAGGGTATGTCCTGGGCTTGAAATCCCAACATGGTCTCCACCAATGAATGAGCTGGTCCAGATCTGAGTAGACCTGTAGAGGCTGCCAGGGCTTGCTGCACCGCAGCACAAGCAACCCTGTTAGGATCGGACTGTAAATCATCAGCCCTGGAATGTCTTTGGCTTCCACCAGCACAAGGAACACCTCAATCCTGTTAGGCATTAACTGGGCACTGGATTGCCCTGCTGATGCACTGAACATGGATGAGGACATACTCCCAAGGCTGATGTAGGCTGTGTGGCACAGGATTTGGATTGGGGAGACCTGGATGAAGTTCTCTGGATTGACTTTAGGCCGGTGATTCATTCTCACTCTAACCTACCTCACAGGGTTGTTGTGAGGATAAAAAGGGATGTCTCCTTACCACCTTGTGCTCCTTGGAGGAGAGGGGATGCAAGTATTTTATATAAACCAGTCTCCCCTTAATTTATCTGTCTCTACTGAGCAGGACCCATGCTCCCTAAATCATGCAGTCTTTTTGTTCCTCAGAGGGCTTACAGTTGCATAACAAGCTGAAATTCAGCTGAACTATTTTTAAAATTAGAAAAGCTTTACCAGTGCTAGTGCATCCTGCCACATCGTGGTCACAGATCCAGGCATCCTGGCAGAAAATCAATAGGAGGAGTCGGGTTCAAATCCCCACTCACTATGGAACTCACTGCAGGATCTTGAGCTAGTCTCTTTTAGCTTAGTTTACCTCCCAGGGGTTTTCTGGGAATGAACAAGGGAGGAGAGGGAGAAATCCTGTATGCCACCTTGAGCTCCTGGGAAGGAAGAAACTAAAATGTAATAAATAAACTAACAAATATACAAGAAGCTCTGAAGCTTGTTAACACTACACAGGCATCAGGCCCTTTTGACCTGTAGTTTCTATCCCCCTAGTCCCAGATTCCCAGAGTGTTACTTTGGTGTACTTGGCAGCCAGCATGGTTGCCATCTTTCCTTCTGGCTGCGCTCTTATGCCTTTAACAGCTGCAGGCCACAGGCAGCAGGATTGATTTCCCTTTCCTCAACACAGTTGCATCTGCATATTTGGAGAGACATCGTTGGCGGAATTGCTGCTTATTCTATGTAATGTGCCTACATTGATTTTCTTTGGCGATTGTTTAAACTCTCTGTTGCAGTACCCACAGAGGGCTTTTTAAAACGAGATTGCAATTTAACTTGTTCTCTTCCTGGACCATTTTGCATCGAAAGGCGGGTGATAACCCCCCCCCCCCAATAAACAGGATATTATGCCACGAGCAAAAAGGCAGATAAGCCCGGTTAGGCAAGGAAATCGGCCACCTTAACATTCATCCTGCCACACGCTCTCTCTACTTTATTCCAACACTAGCTTGTCCTTACCTGGCGTTGCCTGGGTATTTATGTATCCCAAGCTTCTATTAGACAGGAAAAGGAATGAATTCTATCTATAGTATAAAATCAAAGTAATTTTATGTACAGGTAATTAAAAGGATAAGTACAGTATAAAAATTATAAAGTGAAATCTTTTACAAATTCACTGTAATATTAATTTAACTCAGAACTTGATTATAAACAACATTTTTAGTTTCACCTCCAGGGGCAAGAATAAATAAGTTATTGGGTGAACCCACCCTTGAGCAAGCAACATAAAGTTGTCCGTGGGAGAAACATGGCAATCTCAAATCCACTCCGCAGTACTTAATAGACTGCCCCTGTGATGTGCTGATTGTGATCGAGAATGCAAGTCTCACTGGAAATTGCAATCTCTTAAAGTTAAAAAGGAGATCCGTCGGAATGAGTGGAATCCGTGGAATAAAAACTGTTTCGCCCTCTCCCTTTCTTGTTAAGATAGTCGCTTCAATTACAGTACCCAGCATCTTCTTGACACACAGCCTTGTGCCGTTTTGGCAGATCGAGGTTCTGTAGTAAACTAATTGGAGATCCCGCTGCAAGTAAAAGACGATGTGGTGGCAATCCAGCCGGATCAAGTGAGTTTAGGAAGTCTGATGGGAAATTGACCACCTCATAGGGATCTTCTATGGTATCAATAGACTTGTATTCATTGACTACGCCTGGTAACATGGCAGGTGTTTGATTGGAGTCCAAGACCGGGGCATAATGATTTCTAAAAATTTCCAGAAGGTTCTACAGAGTTCTATTCGTTCAATTTGACTCCACTTGGGCTTAAATGTCATCAGGAATGTCACCAATCATCTTAGAGACCCCGAAAACTATGGATTTGACACTAATGTCGGTCATTTTGGACATTTTGCTTTTCACCCCTTCTCACCCCCCCATGCTGATGGGGGCTGAATGTGGACTTAAATGGCATTGGGAGTGTCACTATTCATCTCAGCAACCCCGAAAACTATGGATTCGACACAAATATCGGCCGTTTTCGATTATTTTTACATGTTGCCCCCTTCCCACCCCCACCCCTAGGGGTGCTAGGGGTGTCTTACCCCCACAGTATTTCTAGAAGTGGGATGAGTTTTGATCTGAAATCAAATGGGGCCCTCTATACCACCACCAGTGTGCTGCAGATATTCTATCTCCAAGCACTGTATCTTGCACCCCTTCTCACTCCCCATGCCGAGGGGGGCTGAACTCGGACTTAAACATCGGGATGCATCGGGAGCATCACCGTTCATCTCGGCGACCCTGAAAACTATGGATTCGACACCAATGTTGGACATTTTCGAGTATTTTTACATGGCACCCCCTTCACACCCCCACCCCTAGGGGTGCTAGGGGCGTCTTACCAGCACAGTATTTCTTTCCAGAGCGTAAGGCATATGTGTACCAAGTTTGGTGCACATCGCTCCAGGCGTTCCAGCAGGTCATGGTGGACATTTTATGTTGCACCCCTTCTCACCCCCCATGGCGATGGGGGCCGAACCTGGACTCAAACGGCATCGGGAGTGTCACTGCTCGTCTTGGTGACCCCAGAAACTATGGTTTTGACACTGATATCGGGCGTTTTCGAGTGTTTTTACATGGCACCCCTTCGCACCCCCACCCGTAGGGATGCTAGGGGTGTCTTACCCCACAGTATTTCTTTCCAGAGCGTAAGGCATATGTGTACCAAATTTGGTGTAAATCGCTCCAGGCGTTCCAGAGCCTATGTGGAACATACATACGTTCTCGTATATACATATAGATTGAAAACAGGTGCCAGGGCGAAACCCGGGAGATTCCTGAATCCAGTTATGTCCTGGCGACCGCAGACGCCAGGTGCAGCAGGTGTTGAACGCCTTCCCCCTCCCGGATCCCCTGCCAGGGTTACAGGGAGCAGACGGTGACTAGAGCAGCGGCAAAGGGAGAAGGGAGGAAATAACATAACACCAGCGAACACCACGCAAGACTCTCCGCCCACTGGAGGCGTTGCTATTTCGGTCAGTGTTGTTGCTCTTTCCTCCCCCCTACCTCGCTGACGGCCGATCGGGGTTCCTGGACGCCGAGGGGGAAGGCAGGCAGTCAGGAAGGACGGACGTGGCTGGCGCTATGGAGCGTGTGCTTAGCCGAGACCCTGTGGATATTGAGGTACCCGCTTTTCCCAGCAGGGCCGCGGAAAGAGTGGCAGAGTAGCATGTGCGAGGAATCCCGGTGGCAAGCTGGAAGGCAGCAAGAAAAAAAAAACTTTGACCCCCCCCAAAGGTGCTTTCGCAGCAGCGAAGGGCGACTCTGTTTTTGAGAACAGGACTCTCCGGTCTTTGGTGGCAGGAGGATAGCAGTGACGTTACGGGGGGGGGCGCAAAACGCTACATTTTGCCGGAGCCTGAGCTCCTGCGTAAAATGGCCCCTCCCCCTCGCCTCCAGAGCCATTCGCGGCTCCGAGGCTTTGCTCCGAAACAGGTGGCGTTTTACTTCTTCCTGGCTAGAAAACGTCTTGGGCATAGGCGAATCAGTGAAGAAGAAGAAGAAGAAAAAAGGCTCACACCCTCTAGGGACGTGCAAAGTGTGTTTTCTTTCCACACATCCACAGCCAGAGCTCGGGAATTTGGAGGAAAGGGGGCAACTAGTTTTTCTAACTGTGAGTTCTCTAGGAAAGCTTCTTTGCTTCTCTGTAAAAAAAAATTAAGTTTTAAAAAAACTAAATTAAGTACTACTTGATCGTTTAATGCCACCTGGTTGTACTTTAGTCACCATCTCTTCACTATAAAAAAACCTTGTTCAATTCGGTCTGGGCATACAACTTGAGTGATTCAGCTTGTGTTCTGATCTCTGCTCCCCTATACTACACACAGTAGTCTTTGTCAAAATACTGCTTTGTGGTTTTGTTTTCCAACAACTGCTAAATTTAGTGGTTTCATTTTCCCATCTGACAGCCAATATGGTGCATTGGGTTAGAGTAACTTTTTTGGGGGTTAGGTGGGGTGGGGAGAAACTGAGGATGCCCAGGATCAAATTCCTATTCACCCCTCTGGGCAACCCTGGGCCAGCCATTCACTCTTACCCTATTCCACTTCGCAGGGTTGCTGTGAGACTAAAATGGGGTATGGGGGTTATGATACTGTCTTGAGTTTCTTGGAGGCAGAGCAAGATAAAACTAATAAACAAATCAGAACCACTGTTGTGATGACAAACCCAGAGATGGCCCAGAATTCTCTGGTTCCTGAGGCAGAAGATAAAATGGCACCTCTCACACACTGTCCCAAGCTATCAGTCTGATGCCCCTCAGTCCTGCCCTCAAATCAGACCCCCTAATGTTACCTAATGAATAGTAGGGCTGGCCCAGAAAGTGCGGTAATGCACTTTCTTCATTAAGGGCCAGATCCTATCCAATTTTCTAGCTCTGATGTAGGCATCCCAATGGGGTATATGCTGCATTCTGTGGTGGGGTAGTCATGGAGGTCTCCTCAAGGTAAGGGAACATTTGTTTGCTTACTTTGGGGCTGCATTGCAGCTGCACCGGTGCTGGGAAGTTGGATAGGATTGGGCCCTAAATCTCTTAGGGCGCAATCCATGGAGCACCCTTGGGCTGACGCAAGCATGCAGCGCTGGCATGAGAGTGTTGTCCCAGGTCTCTGCGCCAGTGCTGTGTCTGCAGGGCTGACACTGTCAGCCGCGTTGCGCAGCAATGCTGGCTGAAGCCGACGGCATGACGCTCCTGCACCAGCCAAATTCGACTGGTGCAGGGGTGTTTCCAGGCAGGGGGTGGGTGATCCAGGTGGTGTGCTGGCCCGGGGAGGGGGTTGGAGCTCCCATCCCCAGGTTCCATGGCCCCAATGTGGGTGTCGCAGCATGCTTGGCTCTGTGCTTGCTAAATAGGAGGTGCAGATCCGAGAAGCCCATTGGGCGGCTGGCGCAGTGGTGTCATTCAAATGATTTAGGAACAGGAACTCACTATTGAGTTCAAATTCAAATGTTGGAAAAACAAAACAAAACCCGGAAGCAGCCACGGAGCCCATTAGGATCCGGAACGCCCATTCTGGTCCGTTCCCCCTGAATGACATCACTGCCTTCTCCCCAGTGGGCTGCAGACTCACCAGAGCGGCTGCTGACTCCACGTGTGTGGCTGAAGGGAGCGAGGAAGGGGGCTGTGCAGGATGGGACTTCCTCACTGCAGCCCTTCCCCCTTCGCCCCCCTAGGAATCCAGAGTCGCTCCCTTTAACTCTCTGAGTGCCCGCCAACCAAGAAGAAAAGCTCTTTGCAGAGGAATTGGGAGGGGGGAGGAGGGAGAGTGAAGTGGGCAGAGTCAGCCCTAATTTTAACTAGTTCCCCCCGAGTTCCCCTGCGTTCCCCCTGCATGACATCACTGGGCTGGCGCCTACCTTGTATTGGGATAAGAGCACAAACATGCCTTTGCCCCATGGAGGCTCCATCTTGCTTCCAAGCTGCACTGGATACAGCGCAGCCCCGCAGGCCTTCCCGTTCCAGTGCAGTTTAGGATTATGCCCTTAGTGATAAGTAACCGCCATTCTACAGAACAGAACAGGGCCCCTCAGCTCTCACTTTCTTGGCTTCGACAACCCCATCATCGGCTGGGAATAAACTGGATTTGGGTGGTTATGGAGTGAGATATAAGGGCCTCTATCATGGTTTCCCCAAGTAACTGAGTTTGCCCTCTCTCAAATCAGGAGGGAGGGATGGGTGTTCAGTAGGTTACATGTTTTACACTTGTGTTTAATAAAGTTAACCCCCAACCCCATTCTGGTGTCTTCCTTGGGGTTGGTGCAAGGGTAATAGGCTACTTTAGAATGCCAGATGCAGGGCAGTGGCAGCGGGATACAAATATCTTGTTGTCTTGCATGCTTCCTGAGGCATCTGGTGTGCCACTGTGAGATACAGGAAGCTGGACTAGATGGGCCTTTGGCCTGATCCAGCAAGGCTTTTCTTATGTTCTTAGGAGGTCCAGGAATGGTTGTTGAGTACCTGGTTTCCTCTACAGATGGAATGAACCCACCTGATAGCAGTGATGTATGTATGAGGGACATGGTGGCACTGCGAGTTAAACCGCTGCTGCTGGGCTTTCTGACCAGAAGATTGGGAGTTCAAGACCACATGATGGAGTCAGCTCCTGTTGCTTGTCCCAGCTCCTGCCAACCTAGCAGTTCAAAAGCACATAAAAAATGCTAGTTGATAAATAGGTACCACTTTAGTAGGAAGGTAATGGCATTCCGTGCACTACAGCATATAGTCATGCTGGCCACATGACCATGGAAGCTTGTCCTTGGACAAATGCTGGCTCTACAGGCTTAGAAATGGAAATGAGCACCACCCCCTACAATTGGTCATGACTAGACCATTTGGTCGTGGGGAAACCTTTGCCTTTACTTTTATGTATGCCCAAGCAGGCAATCCAAGGAGGCAGCTAACCTCTGTGCACTGAGCTAGGAGTGCTTTACTTGAGAATCTGCTGCTTTCCTGGGAAGAGTGAGATGCATGCCATCCCAGAACAAAAGCCTGTCTCCCTCAGATGTTGGTCAAGAAAGTTCCTCCATTTTTTGAGCGATCAACATTTCTGGCGGTGAGAATCCTTATGAGGTCTGTGTGGTTTTGGGTTGCTCTGCTGTGATGCTGTATTATGAAAACGAATTTGACCACATGATCCTTCCACTCTGTTTTGTTACATAGTTAGGGGCAGGGGACTTCCTTGATGCAGCAGTTAGGTGTGCCACAGTTGCATGAGCAATTTCCACCATAAATGTGGAGACTTATTCTTCCATGCTTGGAGGCCTGTTCAGGGCATACTATAACATGAACTATTATTTGATTTAGAAATTGCCCATCTACTACCAATCCCATGAGTTATAAACCATATCCAGCCAGTAGTCACATTAATATGAATTTACACCATCGTTATTCTGTTAATACTAGGCTTTATTTATGAGTGTGGTTTTACACTTGTTTTCAACCAAAGAGCACCAAACCCGTACACACTGTCTCCTCTGCTTTCCTCTTTTCTTAAGGTGCCTGACTGCAAGGGAAGAATTTTGACTCTTTAACCACAGTTCTGATGGCATCTGAACTTAGTAGCTGTGGCTTACAAACCAGGATGGGAAACCAAGATTCTGGTTTGAAAGCCAGAAGGTCTAAATATAAATTATGCTTGCCACATAACTAGAGGCGTTTGTTTCCAATGAGTAAGATAGGATAATAGTCTATATCTTCCTGAGCACAATAGGCTTACTTCTGAGTAAAATAAATAACTGTTCTCAAACACCTCTACCCAGAACCTTCTGTGACTGTATTGCTGGGGGCACAATCAGAACCACATGTTACCTGGGTTCTCACCTAAGCTTTTAACCCTTTGTAGCTATGCGGTGGTTCCAATGAACATTATGCTTGTGAAGCTGCCATTTGCTCTAGAAGATTCCTTTTACCTCTTGAGAACTTTCCCTCTTGGGAGAAAGACCCTGGTTTGTTGGATCATCTAAATTGGGTCACTGAAATGAAATTACTGTGGGATGTTCAAGTTTGGATTTTGAATCTGTAAGGGAGACTGAAATTCCATAATCGTAGGAGATAATTCCTGTACATAAACTTGGTGCAAACGTGTATGCACTGACTCACTAGGTGTAACCAAGAGGACCTTGATTATGTTATTGGGGATTTGCATTCTTTTCTTTTGGGCTCATAATGTCTTGCAGATTAGCATATTTGCATCGGAAGGGGGAAAGGCAAGTTACTAACTTATGTGGATTTCTTATTTGGAAGACTGAGAGTGCAATCCTAACCTGCAGTTAGGCCGGCACAAGTCTCTTGTGCCAACCCAAAAGTGTCGCAAACACACTATAAAGTGTGTTTGGACTACTCTTGGAGTCAGGGAAGATGGCACGCGTCCGTGTGTCGGCCTCCCAGACTCTAAGAGTGGTTCAAACGTTCTTTATATTGCATTTTCAACACTCCTGGGCAGGCACGAGGAACTTGTGCCGGTCTAATTCCAGGTTAGGATTGCACTCTGAATAACACACTGTTGGAATGTCAAAGTGATTGTTCTTAGTTGATGCTGGATATTTTGAGGGGGGCGTTGCTCTCTCTCTGGTATTAAGCCACATAGAGTTTGAAAGACCAGATCTTGGTCTATTACTATAAGGGGTCAGTGCAGACGCTGAAAAAAATGCTGCTTCCAGTGAGCCAGCCCTGTCAGAAGGTTTTGAGAGGCGGAGGCTGTCTGTGTTCAGGGCCTGCTGCACTGTCTTCAAGGACAGCTTCAATGGTAGGCAATGGACATCCGTAAATAAGCATACATCTAAATTAATTAGCACATGAAGATGAGCAATGGCCATTTTTTTTTACCCTCTGGGGATAATGGCTGTTTTAAATTTAGTTCATTAGACTCACAGCTGGTGATATGATTAGAGTGCTGTGATCTTTTCATCTTAGCTCTCTTGCAACATTTTTCTACTTTTGGCATACAGCTTTCACTGTATCACTTCTTTAAGAAAAAAAAAAAACCACCCAACTTTACTCAGACATTAAACATGACTTTGAAATCCTTGATTGTAGGGCAGATGTCTGGTTGGCTTGCCAAGGGCCGTGAAGTGATATGGACATTTTAAGGATGGCCTTAAAAAAAATTCAAGGGACGTGGTGGCGCAGCGAGTTAATCCGCTGTTGCTGGGCTTTCAACCGCAAGGTTGGGAGTTCGAGACTGCATGACGGAGTGAGCTCCCGTTGCTTGTCCCAGCTCCTGCCAACCTAGCAGTTCGAAAGCACCTAAAAAATGCAAGTAGATAAATAGGGACCACTTTGGTGGAAAGGGAACGGCGTTCCTTGCGCTACAGTTCCGTGCGCTACAGCGTAGAGTCATGCTGGCCAAATGATCAGACAAAAACACCGGCTCTACAGGCTTTGAAACGGAGATGAGCACCGCCCCTACAGTCGGTCACGACTAGACCATTCGGTCGTGGGGAAACCTTTACCTTTACCTAAAAAAAGTTCAGTGGCAATTTGGAAGCTGCAATTCAGTAGCTATGAATAACTTTATTTAGATAACTCCCCAAGTTAACAGCCCAACTCTAACCAACTTTCCAGCACTAGGGTAAGGGCAATGCAGTTCTGAGGTAAGGGAACAAACATTCCTTGAGGAGGCCTCTGTTGACTACTACTCCACTGCAGGATGAAGCACATGCCTCATTGGCACAGCTATGTTACTGCTGGTTAGGCGCGCACCCTTTTATTTTAAAGAATATACTCGCCGATCTACTGCCAATAGCTTGGATCCAGAAAACAACTTGGGCATGCCCAGTGGGACCTCTGACTTCTTTCTTTTGAGGAACAGATCTGCATTCCATATTAGCAACTTATTTTCATATACTCCTCTAAGTGTGCCAAAGCAGCCATTTGGATCCAAGTCAACGTGCCTAGTTTTGGGTTGTTGTTTTTTAGGTGGGGCTGGATTTTTACAGAGAGTTGAAGAATCTATGTGGTAATCGTAGACCTTTGGAAGCACGCTCTAAGATTAGATTGGGTTCCCGTAGTGCCTGGATCGCTGTTGTGCTGTCGGGTCATCCATTCCTGGGCCACTTTCCTGAAGGGGGAATGGCCCTTTCTTGGTCTTAGTGGTGGCTCACGACTCACCATTTGAAAAGCACTGGTCTAGCATTCCCTTTCATTTCTATTGGGCATAAAAGAAATGCTGTCGTTTGTGAGCTGTGTCCTTTGCCCTTAGGTGGTGGTGTTCCACTGTAGATTCCTTTCACCACTGATCTGGCATTTTTTAAGATTGTAACTTATTAGTGAAATACTCCAAGTCCCAGGTCTGAACGTCTACATTTCGTGGATCTTGCCGATAGCTTTGTTTTCTGGTTTTGTTTTGTTTTTACTAAAGATGTGTATTGTGTCTTTTCTGAGGTAGGAAAAATAAAATACAATATACACAGCTGCAGCATGAGTTTTGAATACTGGTTTTGTGAAAGAGTTTTGTTCCCATTGGTGAAGACCAATCAATGATGTGTCTGGGGGCTTAAATCCCATTGAGAGATACCTGTGCCTAAGCTGGTCTATCCTAGGCAAGATCTATGTGTGACTGTGGCAGGGCCCACCTTGAGTCCTGCCAATTCCTTATTGGTTGGGTAGACGTGGGGGAGTAACTTAAAAGCACAACGCGGGGAGAAAGGGAAACTCAACGCTCCCTCTCACCCACCCTTTCCACCTTTTTAAAGCCATTTTTCTTCTAGTCATGTATAGAACTCTGCAAGGATAACAACAGCTAAACAAGCTGATGAGGGTGCAAGCCTAGTCACTTGTGCCGGCTCAGGAGTGTCACAAATGCACCATAAAGTGCATTTGGACCACTCTTGAAGTTAAGGAGACTGGCACACATTTGTGTGCTGACCTCCCTGACTGAGAGTGGTGCAAAGGCGCTTTACAGCATGTTTGCAACAAACCTGGGCTAACTCCAGGTTAGCCCAAGTGGCTTAGATTCCCTTCCCAGCGTACATTTTAAATTTGTACCCCACTGTCCCCTGCAGCTGTGGTTATAGGGTGACAAACCAGTTTTGTGCTAGTGTCACATCCAGTTTGTTCCCAAGTCTATTTTTGCCAGCAATGAGTAGGAGCAATTAAAGCTTGCTAGATGACTTCTACAATCCCTTCCAACTCTTTGGATTCTATCATTCTACTTGGAAGTAAATTGGACGCATTTCAGTGGGATTTAATTACTTTCGAGCTGCTACCGTAGTGTTAATTATGCTTACTATTTTTAACAAAGATCTTGATCTAGTCTAATGACACAAAGTACGTTCATTCGCTCTATTAAAACATGGCCATACGCTTAGGAAGTCGAGTTGGGGTCAGCAACATCCATAACTTGAGTCAACTTGTGTTGTCGAAAACAGGGATTTTGCATGACTCAAGTCGAGCCAACCGGAGTCAAGTGCCCATCCCTGTTCTTTGGGAGGGAAAAACCTTGTGAATTAACTGAGGATGTTTGCTATGATAAGGTTTAAGAATCTCTACAGACAATTGTATTTCACAAAGGGTCTCAGACCAGTGCCTGAAATGGCAGCCCTTCAAATGATGCATAGATGAAGTGCCTAATCTGGACTTCACTTGTTTGCTTTTCTTTATCCTCTGGGTCTTGACCCCGGTGGAGATATGAAGTCTCACTTCAGGGGTCACGGCAACTTTTCAAAGCCTGTGCAAGAGGGGGCCTTAATCCAATCCAATAATGGCTTCCTTATCAAAACTGAGTATTTCATCCTGCACAGACTCTTCTTGCTGTCTTGTCCTGCTGCTACTAGGGCTGGCCCTTTTCAGGCTGCTACCTCACAGGGTTGTTGTGAAGTCGCAAGGGGTAGGGGGAAATGGGATGGTGTAGGACAAGGGTGGGCAGTGATGGGCCAGCAGGATCGTGGTGGGTCTTCAGTCTCATTTTTGGGGGAGGTGGTCATGGAATGAAAATTACTGTGTTCATTTTGTGTGGAATGAAGTATTAAGTACGGACTCTTTAAGGAATAGCAATTTGACCATATTCTCAAGTTGGCTTTGAAAGGAGGGGAATAAATGACCTGTTCCCACCTATTAAGTAAAGCAGTCTGATTTGATTCTGAAATTAATGGGACTAGTTAATCATAACCAACTGGACTCATGGGTTGTTGCGGTGCTTAGTCAGCATTTACGTCCTTTGAACCCAACCCAATAACTTTAGTTTGTCCTTAATTTTTGTTTGTCACTCTCCTTTGAAAAGGAAGAATTCTTTGCATTCTTACTAATACATGTCAATCCTCAGATTCTATTTTTGGCTATAAGATTTTGCCCTTTATGAAATTTGATATTGAACATGAAGGAATACACAATGACCAAATGGAAGGCTTCATCGACGACCATTCTTCATGTAGGCATTGTGGTGCATATCGGATGTTCTGTTTCTGAGCTCCTGTTTTTGTAACAAGTCAGTGAGTTTTGACCTCTGCAAATGAATGAAAAAGCTTAAATGATTAAAGCTCAGCTACCTTTCATCCTGCTTTGACATACTAACCACAAATAATAGCTCCATTGGGTAGACATCACTTAAAAATGCATTTTTTAAAAATCACTGATCTTTATGATTCAGACTTTGGAAGGAGCAAGTTGTACCTTGACCTCTTTCTTTTGCAACTTAGTATGCCTGTCCTTTTATCTAGGACTTTATTTGCTTGATGTTGAAATACATGTGAGTTGGTTACATTTCCAGGTTGTATCTGTTACTGCCTCTTAGGTGTTTTTATTTATGTCCCTGCCTTGGTTTGGGCCAGATATATGGATAACATGTCATTCCCAAGGTAGTTTGGAAAAGATCCTCCAGATTGCTTCAACTTTTTGGCAATTTTTCTGCTGTCATAGATAGTTTGCTGTCCTCTGTGGTGACACATTTTCATTAAGTCCTTGATCCAAGACGACCCTGGGGGAGCCTTCTTGCTCATTGTAAGGCAATCTTTCCTGGGTAGCAACATAGGGCCTGTTTGTAGCAAGCTTTTTAAAAATGTGCACATTGATGTGCACATCAGATTCCTGATGAAGTCTGTTGTGCTCTGGTTCTTGCAGTGAGAGACCTTGCTTAGTGGCAAAGTCCAAATATTCTTACACACACGCACACACACGTGCCTGTTGAAGAGTTCCTAAGAATGCGAACTTGGTTTCCATTTTGATTTCTTGGGACTGAAATATTTATTTCATTGAAGTTTCCTTGAAGGGGATGGAAAGATACAAGTAGCATAAACAACCAATAGAAATAATGTCAGGGCAGCTTAAGTTAAGGACTGATAATGACCCAAGAGTAAGGAACCAATGTTCAGTTATTGTGTTGGGAATTTTACTCTCTTGGGATTTGTTCTTTGGTTGAGTTCCACTGGAAAACACATTCAAAGGTTGATAGAATGAGTTGTTCACCCATGGGAAATCTTGTTCTGGTTTAGTCCCTGTCTGTCAATCATCTTGTGGCAGTATTCAGGTCAACTTCTGAACACTCAGACATAACATATTGCCCAATAGACTTCTTATCAAACTTTGCTTGACCCAGGTAGAAAAGCATGTAATTGTGAAGGGGGGAGGAGGAAGAGAGGAGAGAGAATCCTATGTGCTGTAAGGAAAGAAAATCCTGCATGAAACTATGATTGTAGAGTTGCAATCAGAAAACCAAATGAAAATATCAAAACCACTTGATAAAAGTAACATTTGTGCTGGCCCTAAGCTTTTTGTACATATTCTATGTCTCTTATTTTAAGTCTTCCTCCATGCCTTCTCTCAGCTTTCTCATTGTGGGTCTGGACGCACTTGGTGGGTTGCAACCTGATGTCAGATGGGTTGTAGATAGCTGGTAGCGGTCATCCTGGAAGCTACAGACCTTACCCTTGCTACATTCCTTTTGTGAGTGAACAGTTTAAATTTTCAAGTGAGGGTTTTTTGGGTGTTAATTTTGTTTTTAGTTCAGTGCTTTTACATAATATTTTGTCCTTGCTTTCTGTCAAGGATATTTCATGGTTGTGCAAATGCTGCAGTCCAAGAATGCCAATTAGTATTCCAGGATGTCATCAAACATCATTTGATGACATCAATTCCAGGGTAATGACATCACTTCTGGTGGGTCCTGACATGAGTACCATTCTAAGAAGTGGGTCATGGTGCTAAAAAGTTTGAGAACTACTGCTTTATCCTGTATGTATCTATAGTAAACATGGCTTAGTTGGTCAAGATTTTGGGATATAGGCTTGTTTCAAATACCAGCTCTGCTATTAACCCTCTGAGAAGTCCCTGGGTAATCTACATCTTTCCAGGGTGCAATACTAACCTGGAGTTAGACCGGCACAGTTAGGCTAGCAAAGTTTGGCTGGCACAAGGGACATTGTAAAATATATCATAAAGTATAGGGCAGGACGTCTAGCCGAGAGGGTAAAAGCCGCAGTCATGCCCGAAGATAAGATCTGAAGGTTGCCAGTTCGAGAACACCGGATGTTTCTGTGAGCAGCAGACCTCGAGAATGCGGCTGATAAGATCTGAGCTGTGTCCGGCTGCCTGTGAGAGAGGAGTTGTGTTGAGCCAGCTGTTTCTTGGTGAGAGCAAGAAGTCGTTTATCAGCTAGCAGGAAGGCAATCGTACGACTAAGAAAGAAAGGCTGGACTTGAAAGTGGCATCTGAATGTAGCAGTTCTTGTAAGGCTAGAACTTATTTGTGATTGTAAAAACCCTTTGGATTTAGAAATGCCTGCCCATGTAAACCGCCTTGAATAAAGTCAAGAGAGCAATCTAATGACCTAGAAAGGCAGTATATAAATATTATTATTATTATTATTATTATTATTATTATTATTATTATTATTATTATTATTATTATTA